>SOPF01028171.1:306047-395393 GCA_012979155.1 Hypericum perforatum
TGATCGGCCGTCATTTTGTTTTATATGTACGAGAAGATAGAGCAAAACTGGTATTATTAGTTCATTAATCAATAACTTAGTTTTCACGACCGTCACTCTTTGTAGCAATCTAGTCCAACCAAATCATCTAATAAATAATAAATTTTTCTGTGAGACACACATAACTCATCTTAATCAAATATTGTTGTACCTACACGTCCAACCAGGTTAATACTTAACATTAAATTTTTTCTTATTCATGTTTACGTATAAATCGTATTAAATTTATGAAAAATTATGCATCCATAGTTATAAAAAGAAAAAAGTTGCAATAAAATAACAAAAATTATGCTGATAAGCCGTTGGATTATAAGTTGAGGTCCATTAGAGCTGGTTTTGGGCTTTGTTTCGGAGGCCAATATCTTGGAAAGTGCCATAAAAATTTGACCTAGTTCTTTGGGCTTGTGCTTCAATTGCACCATCATCACACCTAAATGGCCCTAAAATGAGTACGTTCATTAAAAAAAAGGTGGTTGAAGTTGACATACGTATTTAAGGAAAGCAGATCTTGGTTGAAACCAAGAAAAATAATAAAAAAATGATTGAAGTAATTGCTCATAAACTATAACCTAATAGTAATCAATTTCAAATATGAAATACATAATAATCCAAACTTGCGTAACCAGACATGCCTGTTGCTTGAATTCCTGCAGAACTAGATGTGCCTTGTATTTTTGGACACTGCCATCTGCATTGCGCTTGACTTTAAGAATTCACTTATTTCCAATAACCTTTAGGTAGATCAACCAGATTCCAAATCTCATTTTTTTTGTCATGGAAGACATTTCTTTCTCCATTGCTTTTATCTATTCAGTCTTTTGCAGAGATGATAGAGCTCCAGCAACGTTTCTGTGATCATTTTCATCCTGAAGAATGGTTAGTATTCACCCAGATCACCAATCTTTTTCAGTGATATTGATGTGTATATGAACGTGTACACAATTAGTTATGTTACGGGAATTGTTTATCAGTGTTTTGGGTCAATTGAGTCATATTTTATAAGTGTTTAATATGTTTTGTGTGTTTAGTCAAAAAATGGATGTCTATTGAGTTTTATGTGTTTTTGTAGGTATTTGGAAGGAATGGAAAGCTGGACGATTGAGGTAGAGATCAGGCAGAACGGAGAAGAGCAACAGAAAGTGTAGCAAACAGATTTAGGCTTAGTCCATCAACTTTTGTTAAAAAATGCGTAACTTTCTCATATGAACTTCGAACTGAGTGATTCTAAGACGAGTAGATCCGCAACACCATGATCTACAACTTTGATATTTTGAGTTTTGTGAGTTTTGTGATGTTACAGAAGGCGCATCCGAGAGGCCAGCGGTCAGTGGCCCAATCATCAGTCGCTGGGTAGACGAAATTGGGGCCATTTTTGGGCAAAATTTACCTGTTTAGTTAGGTTATTATTTAGGTATTTTGATAAAAATCTCTCATATATTCATCATATCCAGGAATCATACTAATATTAGGCATTAATTCTGTACTCTCACTGGAATAAGGAATTATATGCCATCAGGAATAAGATGAGTTTCTTCCGGACCTTGTTGAGATGGAAAGTCATAACTTCTATCTCAATTCTCCTACTTGAAAGAATGGATCCAGAAGGATCTGGCTCAACTGTTTTATAGGGATTAAGGTTATCATTAACCTCTTTCAATCTAGGAAATTCATTCTCCAAAAAAGTGACATCGTATGACTCAAATTCTGTTATTTGTTTGTATATATATTCTTTAGATATTTTATGGTATCTTATAAAGATAATTTTTCTACCTCTTGGTCCTAGTTTACCGAAAGCACTTGAGGTAGAATGAATATATGATGCACAACTCCATGGCTTAAAATAGGATGGATCGGGCTTTCGATTTGTCCACATTTCATAATGGGTGGTAATAACAGACTTAGAGGGTATACGATTAAGAACATATGCGGAAGTTAGGAGCGCATCTCTATAGTAAGATATTGGCAGATTTGCCTTCGCCATCGTAGATCTAATCATGTCAAGAAGGGTTCTATTCCTTCTTTGAACTACCCCATTCTGTTGAGGTGTGTAAGGAATGGACAGCTGATGTTCAATTCCTTTTTCAACACATAATGCTTTAAAATTATCTGAAAGATATTCGCGACCACGATATGTTCGTAAAGTCTTTATCTTTCTATCCTTTTGATTCTCAACAAAATTCACGTATATCATAATGTAATTTAATGCTTCTGACTTATGAGGAATGAGGTATATCATACTATATCTTAAATAGTCATCAATAATGGTGATGAAATAATATGCACCATGTCTTGCCCCCACGTTCATTGAGCCACATATGTCTAAATAGAATAATTGTAATGGAAATTTGACTCTAGTTACGGTACTAATGATTTTTAGTACTCTTTCCTTCTAGACAAGAAATGCATCTAGGTAAGTTAGACTTTCCTATTTTATCTAGAAGTCTAACCTTAGCTAGATGGTTTAAGCGATCTTGGCCCACATGGCCTGGTCTAGAATGTCACAGTTTAATATCATATTTTGACAAATTGAAACTTGTGACTAAAGAAAAACTATCATAAGGAACAATATCCAAAACAAAAAATCTTCCAATTTATAACAATAGCCATAAAAGACATTATTCAAGTACAATTTAACGTCGTCATCCATGAACGACAAGGAAAAATCCAAAGTCATCAAGGAAGACACAGAGACCAGTTTCTGCGAATGTGTGGAGCAAATAACATGTCATGTAGAAGGGGCATGCCCACCACTAAGGTGCAATCTCAAGTGCTTAAGCCTTTCACATCTATAGACGAGTTGTTACAAACAAATATGGTTTTTGCTCCAGTCAGCAACCGCTCGAATTTTACAATCTCTTGCTATATTGTTGGTGGCTCCTAAATCTATTATCCATATAGAATGAGATTCAGCAAGGAGGGTACAAAAAGATACATTAATCTCATACACATCAAAGTTTAGATGTACATGTTTAGGCATTTTGCAATCTCTTGCAAAATGTTCCTTCTTTTGGCAATTATAACAATTTACTTTTGAAATATTAAATGCCCTTTTTTTTAACTCAGTGCTATCTACTTTGACCTCTAAGGTTATCTGCCTTTGGAACTTTAGGCCTTACTATTTCTTTTTTCTTTCTTCTTTTTCTTTCCCTTGGAGCTATTCGATTTAATCAAATATGCTTCAGGGTAAGATTTCATAGCTAGAAGATGATCTTCTTCTAACTCAAGATGCCTAGCAACATCCTTAAATGTTACTAGGTGGTCAAAATGAGTAAGATTCATTTTCATCTGTTCACAGTTCGCAGGCAAGGAATGGATGACAACTATAATTTGTTGCTCATTGCGAAGCATATGACCACTCTCTGCCAAATTGTTGATCATATTTGTCATCATCCTCAAATGTTTTCTCATAGAAACTCAAGGACATTTCTTAAAGGGTGTCAAATCTTATTGTCAAAGCACGAAGCTTTGACATAAAAAGCTTTTCAAACTTAACCTTAAGGGCATCCTATAGTTTTTTTGCGTTATCATAAGCACAAAATTGTTAGGTGATGTCATCCATCATGGAACTCAACAATATTGAATGACCAATAGAGTTCTCTTTCTTCCAAACAACATAGGCTTCACATTCATGCCTATGCTGGGTAGTATTGGCTTCATCAGATTCTATCATGATCACACGTACTTGCTTGAGACCTCTTGTTCTTCGAGCACATACTAGATCTTCATACTCCAGTTGTCATAATTTTCACTGTTAAGTTTAAGTTCACGGTTCAACTCAGCAACTATTGTTCTAAAGGAAATTATCGTATTTATAGGGATTTTGAAATATACAGACACAACAGAAATTTTGATTTAGCAATATGAATCAGTTTACTAAAATCTCTCAACTTCAACGACACATAATTTTTTATTAGTCTTAAAATTGAAGTGGGTTACTAGTGTGCTTTCCATTACCATTTAAGAGTTAATCTCTAACCAAGATGATTTAAAGTTCATATATAGTAAACTCAAGTGAGATGTGATTTAAACGAACACTTTTATTTATTCACATAATACGCTTTTTGTACATATCTTAGTCAGTTTAAACAAAAGTATATAACTTATTATACAAAAACGTAATTCTCTTAAAACAACACATGAAAAAATGGGAAAACAGAACTACCCAAGTTTTATCACATATTACACCGTGAACGGATGTCCAGGTGAACTTGTCTCATATTCCTTATCCATTTCGAGATCTTCTTCCTCATGTGATTCTGGAGGAGCAGATCTCGAGCACTCACCAGGACCATCCAAGTTCAACACAGGAATTGGAACAGAGTCCACGATCCAAAAAATTAAGGCAGTGAGAAATTCATACTCGTATGCCAATGATAAAAAAGGGTTTATTTCTAAACCGCTTCTTAACTCTATAACAGTTGGTGCCTGAATTTACCTCATAAGTCCTTTGGTCTCTATGTGGTTCAAGAGCATTGTAATAACGGACTTGTGTCAGTAAACTCTTGGATTTGATAGACATGATAGGTCACCATCATTGTCAAGCGTAACTAATAGGTCACGGAACATGGTGACCCAGTCCTCTCCAAAATTGTACCCTCTAACCCACACTGCATCTTGCATCTCCTTATGGACGGACACGATGTGATTCGCTATCTTAAACATGTCCTTACTAAGAATACGAGGTGGTAGCCTTCTTCGCAACATTAAGCACTTCTATATCGAATTTGGGCTCTCTCCATTTTGTAATCGTATCTAGCAACTAATGCAACATTATTTTTGGGTTAATTCTCATATATCCCAAAAATAAGATTGAAAATGTAATTTTCAAATCTTCGATGTGCTACCTTATGATATAATGGCTTTTTCTTACAATCTTTGGAAATTATTCCAAAAAATTCAGAGATTATTGAAAAATTATTTATTTATTTTGAAATTTAATTGAATAAAACTAATTCATCTAATTAAAAAACAAAATTTCTCCTAAATTTTGACTTAATTTAGACTTTAAAGTCAAATTTAATTGAAATTAGGACTTAATTGAAAGAAAAATTAATCCAAAGAAACTAATTTGTAATTCAATTAAAAACAAAATTTCTCCTAAATGTTGACTCAATTTAGACTTTAAAGTCAAATTTAATCAAAATTAGGACTTAATTAAAAAAAAATAATCCAAAAGAACCAATTTGTAATTCAATTAAAACTTTAGGGACTGATAAAAAAAAATCAGCCGGGTTAAGATTTTTGTGAAATATTGCGAAATGCCAAAAATGTCCCTTGCACAAAATCCCTTCTTCCCTTCTCTCTTTTTCTCTCTCCTTGACGAACCCTCCTCCGTGCCGCCTCCTTCGAACACGGGCTAACGATGGTGAGTCGTCGGACGCCATCTATCGAGATCAACTTGCCATTACCTCCCAGTCATGACCGTCCCAAGCTCGTTGGCCATTGTGCCCCCATTCGCCTTTGCAAAGGACTTCTCCCTTCGACAATGCTCAGATCTTCTTGTTCTTGGAACGATGAGGTTCGTAGTTGGTATCGACACGTTCGAGGTACTTCGAGAGTCGATTGGTATTGGCCGTCGGCGTTGAAAAGACCAAACTTGGCCATAATTTGAATGAGATTGAATCGAACAAAAATCATCCAATTATGGTTGGGATTTTCAATTTGGGATTGGCAAATTATATTTTAGTCCCAAACGTTTTGCAAAAATTGCAGTTAAACACAATAGAGTATTTAATTTCAATTTAGTACATAATTAACAAAAACGAATTGTAATAAAGTACAAAAACATTATGATTTACAATTAAATCATAATCAACATGATTTTTAAGTCAAATCATTTGAATTAAAACATCATGTAAGTATTAAAATATGGTACAAACTACGCTCTGCTACCAATTGTTGGAATTTGGTTCGTAATTATCTATTAATTACGTCTGAATTCTGTTTAATTAAATGAAAAATATGTTAATTAAACCATACTTACTTATTATAACAAGTATCAACATAGGTTAGGATAACGTACCACGAGTTGCTAGTCAAGTTATGATCACAAACGGATGGATCGATATTTCAATTTCCACGATTGACCTTAATTGTAAATCTAAAACAAATTTGAGTAATAAACTAATATTCTTTATTCTGAGAGGAAATTATGGGTGACAAACTACACTTTTCGTCCCACAAACTTCCCTATTTATAGGGAAAGGCCAGCCTAGTCAGCTGCTGCGTGGGAGCCACTAGGCATGCCACGTGTCGCCACGTGGTAGCTCGCACACACATGCGATGTTAGCGCTAACATTAGCGCTGATGTGGGTGTCCGGTTGGTTGCTGATGTCAGCGCTGATGTCAACTTTCTCATCAGCCTAGACCGGCCCGTTGACCTTGGTCAAATGGGCCCGTGGCCCAAATTTGCACAATAATGAATGCAATCTAGGCGAAACCCCAACATTAAGCATATTTGAAATGTGTATTAATTGATTAAGATTGATTTGAAATAAATGATTTTTATTCTATCGTTCAAAAGTAATCTTATTTTCTTTAAGTTATTTATTTTAAGTTTAATGTTTTAGATTTTTATTCACTTCTTTACAAAGTTCTAGCTAAAATAAGAAGGAATGTTCATATTCTTAAGAATATTCGATGATATGAACTTCCACAATTACAATATCAAGTTTCATGACTTAAATCATAAAAAAATAGATTTTAACAATTTAGTGAGTGAAACATAAAAAAGTGAAAAAAACATAACAAAATAAGACTATAACTTTAAAATATATAGTAGAAAATAAATGATTTATTTCAAATATTTTGACTTGTATACAACCTTTATCAATTAATGCTCATTGCAAAATGCTAAAAAAATTCAATTTAATCAAACATATTAATGTAATAAATATAAGAGAAAATTCGGCTAAAGTCCCTCTACTTTGGTGATTCAACCTTTTTGGTCCTTGTTGTTCTAAAACTACTCTTTCACTCCCTACTATGAAAAATAACCGAGCTTTTTAGTCCCTAAAAATCAACATATATTTTTTTATGACCATTATACCCTTTGTTTGAAAAACTAACCCAAACCTAACCCAAAATCAAATAAACCAAACCTAATCCTCTCGAACCTAACTTCCAAATCCGTCGCCAGAAATGGTTACGAGCTCACCAGAAACATAATTTTTGTTGAGATTGGAAGCGAAGGGATGTCGGGATATTGAACAGTTGTTCTACGGCTGTTGACAACGATAGTGAAGAAGATCGGTGCCTATTTAGAGCGAAGGTCCCACACCGGAGAGCCCTTTTTCCCGATGCTGACGCTGGAAGCGGTCCTGGACCGAAATCAAACACCTCCCCCTCTTTCCTCTCTCACAAATGGAAGCGTCTCTCACCGCTTCCCTCCAAGGTCTTACTTCCCGCCTCATTCCCTCCCATTTAATTGAAAAAAGAGCGAAACTTTATTTGTTTTTCTTTGTAAAGTTTGGTTCTTGATTTTGTAGGAATTAAATTCAAGTTAAGAAGATGCCAGTTGGTGGCGCCGCTTTGGATTCCGTTGCTCCTCCATATCTTGTAACTAAAAAACCAAATCAGAGATCTCATCTTACCGAAGGCCGTTGACTTTAATATCTTGCAACAATCATAGTGTCTAAAACAACTCTGTGGTGCATGATTCGAATATTTGAAAATGGGGTAATTTAATCAAAATATATTTATTGCCACTTTCAATTGCCAAGGAAGACGATGGGGGCTAGAATATTATCAGGAATGGACATAAATCTATTCATTTGCGAACAAAAGTGAAAATAAAGGATTTATTAAAAATATGGAGGTACCGTTTTTGGGTGACAGAGAATAAAAAATGATTTGGACCTTAATCAATATCTAAGATTTGCCCCGGTGGTTGTGGTTGTGGTTGAATAGAAGAGACTCGATGATTGATGAGTGTTAGAGACTTTTAAGTTTTCTCAACCCATCCGTAACCGCCGTAGGAGGACCAGTAGAACAAGAAGAACGGGTAGATGGAGGAGAGCGGCTGGATGAGGTCACCGACGCGTTGTTCTCATTCGATTGGTTTGATTGGGTTTGGATTGACTTGGTTTGATTGGGTTTGGATTATAATTGATTTGGTTTGGTTTTTTTGATTTTGGGTTGGGTTTGGGTTAGTTTTCAAACAAAGGGTATAATGGTCATAAAAAGAATTATGTTGACTTTTAAAGACTAAAAAGCTCGGTTATTTTGCACAGTAGGGAATGAAATAATAGTTTTAAAACAGCAGGGACCAAAAAAGTTGAATCACCAAAGTAGAGGGACTTTAGCCTAATTTTCCCTAAATATAAAGACACGGTAAAAAGATTTTGTTAACGGAAGAAACTCTTAAATATAATATCTGGATCATATAAAAGGCATTATAAAATATTTCCTTTTTTTTAGGGAAGGAATTACTCGCACATTTTTTTAGGGAAGTTTCTCTTTTTTTAGAGGGAATCACTCGCACATTTTTTTCTCTTTTTTTAGGGAAGGAATCACTCGCACATTTTGTTGTGTTGATCACTACTCGAACTACAGACGAGCATATATTTGAGCAGTCAATCAAAAGCTTCGGATCATTGTTTCTGCTAGTATTCAGATAAGGCTTATAAAATAAGTTTTAGCCATCTATTGGGTGTTAATTACTTAAGCCTTACGCCTACAGATGTTAAGGCTTGTTTTGCGATATGCAACATCAATAAAAAGTTGAAGTTCCTCTAAAATATGTCTTGCCAAAATATGATGAAGAAGTCGGGTTGTCAACTAATTTGTTTAATAAGAGGAGTGTTGGGCTTTAGACTCAGATTGTATTCATCATCGTGTCGTGCCCATTATGCCCAGATCCACGGGCCGGTCAATGGACTAACCTATGCTGAAGTAAGTGCTTACATCAGCAGCCAACCAGACAGCCACGTGGCATGCCACATTGCGCCACGTGGCTGGCATGCGTGTGCCATCTACCACGTGGTGACACGTGGCACACCTAGTGGCTACCCATGTAGCTGTTGACTGGGCTGGCCTTTCCTTATAATAGGGAAGTTCGTGGGACCAAATCTGTACTTTGTCTCCCATAATTTCCTCACACAATAATGAATATCAGTTTAATACTAAAATTTCTTTTAGATTTACAATTAAGGCCAATCGTAGAAATTGAGTTATCGATCCATCCGTTCGTAATCGTAACTTGACTAGCAACTCGTGGTACATGATCTGAACCTGTGTGGATACTCACTACAACAAGTAAGTATGATTTAATTAACGTAATTGTGCGGTTCGCTGGCAAGGATGTCGAGACATAAAAAATATTTGACATTTCGATCGGCGAAGATGGTTAGAGGCAAGGAAGAGAACACATGGTGAGTTTGATTTTAATTCCAAGGGTATAATAATTACTTCAGTATTTGAAAAATATTTAAATATATTAATGACATCAACAAGACCCAAAAGTATAATTAAACCAAGAGAGATATTTTGATATATTTTGGAAATATATGGATCCTAATATTGAATACAACCTTAGAAAAATATCATCTTCTTCAAAAAGTTGATAGTAATATATTAATTTTTGGGTTTATTTCAGCTGTTATCCAACCCATTTAATCAAATAATATAAATTAATCCATTACAACATTGTTTTGATTACACTTTCATTAATATCTTCCAACATGCAATAAATTATCTAAAAAAGAATCATTACATTTAGATCTTTAATCTATTGTTATAAATACTTCATGCAACATAATGTTTATGATGTACAATCATGACGTTTATCTTTTGCTTTAAAAAATTTCTTAAGATAGATTCTAAAATTTTCCCATGATTGCATCGTTATAAAATATTTGGTACCAAATTGTAACTACAGAATCCCAAGAAGCACCTCGAGAGAATTAACCAAGAACCCTGGTCTAAACTAAAACCCCGCAAGTCTATTTCCACAACCTTGCTCTTCCTTTCTGGGTTTTCCCCAATTCTTCTTTGTCGCCCAAAATGAGACGGTCTCTCGTTAGGAACGTGTCTAATCTCTACGCTAGCAATCGTCGCTCTTCTTGTCCGAACCTTTTCCCACTGACCAAAATCGTTGACCACTCCGTCTCGGCCTCACTCGCTCGGCCCCGGTTCAGGTTCTACTCGTCCGAGTCGCCCGCCCACCCCGACCCAGTTTCCGATTCGGCGGCTCTAATTCAGGATCTTAAGAAGGTTCACTCTGTCTCTCAGGATAAGAATGTTTCCACCAAAGGTAAAAAGCTCAAATTTTTTTATGGGTTTCCTTTTTTTGGGTTCTGGGTTCAGAGTTTAGAGGATTAAACATAGTTTCTTTTGTGGAGCAATTTGGTTCTCGTTGCAATTTGTTTTGGAGGAACCATTTTGGTTAGTTTTACTTTTGTAAATCTGTGATTTGCTTTCTCTCAGTTGCTTCTTTGCACTTGTTCTTGATGCTAAGTGTTGCGATTTTGGATGTATTTTGTTTGTCATTTTCTGTTTGAGTCTAAACCCGTGAAAAGAAATATAGGATTCCTCATTATGGGCTAAGAAAATGTTGGGATTTTGTTTCAAACACGACTCTTCTAGTTCACATTGATCGTAGTAGCTAGACCATGATGAATTCGAGGCTTGGTTGTTCTTATCTTCTCCCGTCAGACAATATTAGGCACCGAGATTGCATTTGGTATTCCCTTAAAATCCCGATTGGCAATGGGCTACACGTGATTTACTTTGCTTGCATGTTTGATTATTGACTGTAGAGTTGAAAGAGATGGTCAAGAACTACTTCAAGAATGGGGATGAAGAGGCAATGCCTGCGATTCTTGAATCCATTTTATCGCGAAGGATTTCAAAAAAACACGAGGAATCGGATGATGAATTGATAGATGAGATGTACCATCAGCCATTGGATGGTATTGACGACGAAGATTTCGAGTCTGATTTTGAGAAAATTCACGAGACGGATGATGAGATCGAGAATTTGTATGATACCAGAAGTCATGTTGTGAAGAAGATGGCAAAGGATGAGTTCTTCACCATGGATGATAAGAAGTGGGATCAGATGATTAAGGAGGCGGTAGATGCTGGCTATATGAAGGACACTAGGGAATGTGAGCAGATCTTGGAAGATATGCTCCACTGGGATAAGCTCCTTCCAGGTGATGAGCTCTTTTAGGCGTTGCACATGCTGATCTGATGAATAATATATCACTGGCGCCCAAAGTCCATATGTGTTTTTTTTGCTTCAATAATCTAATCCGATGCAAATTTTTTGCAGACGATTTGAAGGAAAAGGTGAAAGAAAAGCTGAAAGAATTGGAGGATAAGTGTGACGCTGGAGAGCTTGAAGCTGAAGAAGCTTATGAGATCTTCAAGCAATTTGAGGATGACATGATCTTGGAATATGGAAAGATGATGGAAGCTGAGCAGTCGGCAGAACCTAACGAGACTGTAGTTTCAGGCAAGAAGAAGCCATTGGATGACCCACCAGGCGAGGGGCCGGTTCTAAGATGGCAAACACGGGTGGTCTTTACTCCAGGAGGAGATGCATGGCATCCAAAAAATAGAAAAGTGAAAATGTCCGTCACTGTCAAGGAGCTTGGCCTATCAAAATATCAATTTAAGCGGTTGAGGGAACTTGTTGGGAAAAGATATGATCCAGGACGAGATGAACTTACAATAACCAGCGAAAGGTAAACTCTTTTTGAGCATTCTGTCAGTTTCATGTGTTGATTTGATCTGTAGATCTTTGATGGTCTTAATGCTTTGCTTTGTTGTTTCTTGTACTTTCTTAAGCTGGTTTGTTTCACAAAAATAGTATCTGCATTTTCTCATACTTGATACATGCAAGGAAATTACACAGGAAGGAAGAAAATAACTTTCCACCGGAAAAGGAAGTTCCCTTCCGAAGCGCCGATCTCCCGACCCTAAACTTAAAGAAAATGTTTTCCATTGAATTCCCAACCCTATAAATTTTTTATTTTCCAGGAAAATAATTTTCTTGACAAATGTCTGTTACAGAACAAATATAGCATTGGATGGTGGTTATTTGTATTTTCAACTAATGCTACATCTATATCTTGAGTTATGTCGAGGAGAAATACAGGATTATGTGCAGTGAGAGTTATTGTTGGTAAGATGTGATACTAAAGTTTTCGTTTTTCCCTGCAAGTGGAAACTGTACTTTGGTGAATACATAGTATGGCCTGAAGAATAATTTGTCTTTTTTCTTCTTCTAATGGTCAATGCCAGGCAAGTTTTATATTTCAGATGCAATTTTTCTTGTGTTATAAAAACATGTGAGTGTGCATGAGTTCAGATGTGCTGCAAGCATTATCTTTCTTTCGAATGCGTTTCTCCAACATAACTTAGTTGTCAACTCCTTATATTTGTTATGGGCTGATGAACTATATTTTGCTGCTCAAGGAACAAAAAACTAAATCAATGGTTCCCTTTTCCAGGTTTGAACACCGAGAAGAAAATAGAAAAGATTGTCTGAGGACTCTCTTCTCACTTCTTGAGGAAGCAGGCAAAGCGAACAAGTTGGTAGAGGATGCTCGAGTCGCATATGTTAAGGAGAGGCTTAGGGCAAATCCCGCATTTATGGAGAGATTACATGCGAAAACTTCGAGGCAAGGATCTATTGCTATATCTGCCTGACAGCTCGCTAATTCCATGTCTTGGTCCACTACATTTGGGCTAGATGTTACTTGCTTTTGCTCTTGCGTTTCAAGTCACGATTTCAACTAGTCGGACAGTTTTCATTCCTTCCGCAGGAACCAGGCTCATTCTCAGCTGTTTCTTAACTAGTTTGTTGAGATAATCCCATATTGGTGACTCAATATAAATTATGTTGTTCACATTGGTTCTCCGAGTCCTCCAATTGAACTTTGAATTTGCTGAGAACTGATTATTGACACATCGGTCTTATATTGTCTGCGATTCATTGGATCATTCAGAGCATGCAATTCATTCCAACTTCCTGCAATGGATGGGAAGTCATTATAGGGTGTTCTTCGAGACCCTGGTATCTCGTTTCAAGATCGTTTTCGACGTTCTACCAAATTTTTTCCTCAACATCGTGTTCTCTCAGGAGATCTTCAGGACTTGTGTAACCTGAGTCCATCTGGAAGCAGTGAGTCTGTCCAATATCCGTTAAGATTTTATTTGGGTTCAATGCGAACGAAATATAAAGTAGCAATAAAATAGCAACATCGTGTTAACTTCTATTATCTGAAGTTTCAATGACTAAAGTTCCATGAAAATTGATTTTGTAAAGAAATTGTTTAAGAAAATAAAAAAATTAAAACGAAAAGTCGATAAAAATTTATAAAAAGTCATTATAAATTGAAAAAGGAAAAACTAATTGGTACAAAAGTTTATAAATTCATCAAAGCTCAAACGGAGTCTTTTATTTTCAAAAGCGGGAAGTTCTTTAATTCGCAATACACCTATTATGTTTTTTCCTCAAACAGTGATATCTTCCGGCAAATTTTACAAGTACAGAGAATAAAAGAAACATTTATTGAATGGATAATCTATCTTGATTAAAATTTGATTATGATTTTAATAAATAACAAAACTTGGGCAACAAGTACTGAAGACATTGCCAAGCAACCACCGAATACAAGACTTCCGGACAAATTCAAAACCAAAGCGGGTAACTTTGATCTTTCTTCAATTCAGTACAAATTAGAATGAAACCATTATTCGGTCCTAGAAAGACCAAATCATGAACATTTCTCGCTTCCTGGTCTCTGCCTCCAGGCGCCGCACAACCCACCTCCTTCCTAATCTTCACCAAAGGTTAAACCTTTACTAAACCCTCCTTTATTTTCTTTGATATGGGTTCTATCGGGTATCTGTTGAATTCCAAAGTTACTTTCTTGTTATAAACTTCAGTTGGTATTTGTGTAAGAATTTTTGGGTGCCCACTTGTTGGTTTGGTTAGTGTCTTGAAACTGTGTACTGTTTATGATGAGATGGGTTCTGTTTCTTTGGTAATTTGGTGGGAGGTGCTATTGGAAGATGAACATTTGTTAGGTGAATTTGTGTGCTGTTGACGTAATTTGGTGTCTTTGTGTGTTATTTGTTGCTGTTGATTCTGATTTTGGTGTTCGACTGATGTAGGTTCGGTCCCTCCAAGGGGATACGGTCTTTTAGCGATTCAAGATCAACAAGAGGTGATCAGCAAAACCCGAGTCTGCACCCTGTAATTTCACCCAAAACACAGGCTTCTCGCTCTTGGGCCGTTTACGCTGCTGTATGTGGCCTTTTTAGCTGCGAAGGATTTCTTGCATCTCTTAGTTTCCCTTTTGGACATGTTCGATATTAATACTGAAACTTTATTAATGTAATTTCAGCCGGCTGTTATCCTGGGGTTTGCTGGACTAGCAGCTGTCGTGCATTACAACGACGAGAGAAGAGCAGTTCCCCTAGGTACACTTTCTATTGTCTTGCACTGCTTTGGGGTGGTTGAGAATGTATTCATCATACAGAAATGTCACACATGTATTACAATTTCACAAAGTGCAAGTACTTTGAGTTGATTTTGTTGTTTTCTTGGTCTCCATAAATTCAAACTCAAGTGCAATGAGAGAAGTTGCTGAGTGCAGTAGGCTAAATACTCAAGTGATTGAAACAGACTACTGTTTTATCTGAGTTTCCGACACTTCCATGGTTTCCATCAAGCTGTAAATATTGGTGGCAGGGATGCAAGCCCGAGCACTGTCATGAGTGATTCGGTGAAAGCTCGGTGCTACTAAGCACTATTCGGCTCTTGCTGAAGATTATCGAAACTCGAGTCTATATTGATGGCTACTGAATGGAGATACTTGAGTTTGGGTAAAAAATCTGTATTTCTGGTTTAGTTCTTTTCTAATTGAACTAGTAAAATAATGTATCTAATTGAAGAGAAACAAAAATTGTGCAAATGAAAAATTTAGTGGAGAAATTATAGTGAGCGAGTGACTCCAACTCAGATCATATGGATCCTTAATGTTTCAGTTTGAACTAGCAATTTTGAAATAAAAATGTTTCAGTTTAAAATATCTTTGTTTGACGGAATCTTGTTTTTGCTTCCCTTTTCTGCTATGGTTATTCTGTAGATCTTTTCTATTGTGATTCGGTCATGTTGTCGTTAGCTTTCGAGTATTGATTTCTTAAATTCACGGGGTAGTGGACTCTTATAAAAAAAAATTGTGCCAGGTAAAGGCCAGAAGCCTGACGGTTTCACTGTTCAAGGACCTGTCATTGGAGGCCCTTTTACTCTGATGAGTACTGAGAATCAACTTGTTACCGAAAGAGACTTCCGGGGAAATTGGATTCTGCTCTACTTTGGCTACACATTCTCACCTGATGTTGGACCTGAGCAAGTCAGTGTGATGGCGAAGGCTGTAGATACACTAGGTCTGACTACTGAATAATAATAATCCGCTCTCACTCTGCATTCTTTTTTCTCACGGCTCTTGACTTGTGTTTTTTGGCATGAAGAAAAAGAGAAGAGGAAGGTCCTACCTGTATTTGTAACGATTGATCCTCAACGGGATACCCCTTCCCATCTCCGTGCCTACCTAAAAGGTCAGCATTGTTACTGAAGTTGTAGGAGATGGCGAAATATCGAGTTTTTCTTTGATTGTTGTGCTGACATTCTCTTTTTGTGGATATCTTTGAATGGCTGCAGAATTTGACCCCAGAATAGTTGGATTGACCGGACCCGTTTCGTCTGTAAGACAGATGGCGCAAGAGTATCGTGTTTATTTCAGGAAGGTTCAAGAGGATGGAGATGATTACTTTGTCGAAACTTCTCACAATATGTAAGCTTGGTTTCTTTAACTTGAAGATATGTGTCATTTACTGTTTGAATTTTGGTTTTGATTGAATCTGTTCAATACCTGCAGGTACTTGATTAATCCAAGCATGGAGATTGTCAAGTGCTTCGGCGTCGAGTATAATGCAGATGCATTAGTGGAAGCAATAGGAAAAGAAATGACGAGGGATTCCCGTTAGTTCGGTCTCGGAAGGTAAGGAAGAGGACATCTTCGCCATCCTACGGGTCGAGGCTGTATTCTGTAAGCATCGAACTTCTGTTCCACCAAATCTGAGCGAAGCGCTAGTTGTTGAGGTCATTTTTCAGCCAACAAGAATGCGACAATCTATTGGTCGAACTTGATATTAGAGTGAACAAGGGAAAGGTTTTGCAATGTCGAATTATTCGACAAGGGTCGGTCGGCTATACTATCAATAGCTACTTTTTGTAAACAGCAATACGATTAACGTTGATATAGCCACTAACAGAAACATGCATGTTTTGCTTTCGCCTAGCATCTTTTCAAAACTTAGCATCTCTATTTATGGTCCACTGAGATCTCCAGACATGTAAAGTTTCTAAAAAAAATCAGTGAAAAGTTTACTTCATCGATTATCATTTAACTCTGAACCCTAGACCCTAAAACTCTGAACTAGGTACTCTGGTGATTGTTTGTGTGTGGATGTGGAAGAAGGAGATGGGATCATTGTTGTTTGGTATGGTTGTTAATTTGGTAATAATTTGGAGATTTTACCCCATTACCATGTAAGCATCAACCCATCCTAGTTTAGTCCATGTAGGCCAAAAATATTGGACACGAGTTCAGGAACAGCCTATGATAAAATATGGATTGACAGTTCAAAAATTACAGGTTATCCAAGTAGTAATTGGTAAAACTATAAAGTAATTATGTGTGTATTTTTTTTCAAAAAGTTTATATAGATTTGTGTCCTAATCAAATTCAAATCCACTATCTTTCTCTGATAACATTAAAGTAAATACTCTTTTGATCAGTTTTTACAATGTTTGTCACTGATTTGTAATAGTGTATTCCTTCTGTTTGCAAATAACCCCATTTCAGATAGATTTTAGTTGCAATTCCGGATACCTCACACATAAAAGCTAAAAATAACAAAGCTCTATTATTCTGGCTACGTTAAAGATTGACCCCACTCGTTAAAAATTGACCCCACTTGTTAAATTTTCTGGCTATGTCTCTGCCTATTAAAATGCCTAATCAAACAACAAACGAATATAAAGTTGCAAATTAATGAATTGCAATGCCAAATCCAAAATCCTTGTAAGCAATTTAAATAATCATATAATATTTATGGTCCATGTAGGGATGGCAAAAAGATCCAGACCCTGTGGATCAGACCCTTACCCTATCCAGTGGGTCTTAAGATCCACGGGTCATGGATAGGGTATGAATTTATGTATGTGGATTTTAATAGGGTCTGGGTCTGGATTGGATCGACTTAAACCCAAACCCAGACCCTACCCATAGACCCATTTGTTAGACCCTACCCATATATCCATTAGTTATATCCTACTTAGACCCTAGTTAGTTTATTATGAAAATAATTATAATATATATAAGTTAACTAAAAAAATTCTAACACCTAATTAGACAAACCTGATTATAACTATTTCGTGAAGAGCAAGAAGAAACTCAAGAGTTCAGTGAGCAAATCAGAATTAGGTCATTACTTAGAAGAGTTTGTTTTACCTAGAGCGGAAAACTTTGACATATTAAGTTGGTGGCAAAATAATGGACTCAAGTATCCCACATTGCAAATCATTGCTCGAGATGTGCTATGTATTCCTATGTCCGATGTTGCCTCGGAGTCTGCTTTTAGCATATGAGGTAGGGTGGTAAACGCTCATCGTAATCGTTTGCATCTGGAGACTTTGGAAGCTTTAACGTGTTTGCAAAATTGGTTGCGTGAGACTATGAGAAAAGATAATTCGATAATGATATATTTTATAAAGTATGTGATTTAAAATAATGTGATTAAGTTTAATATCTTATTTTACTCTACAGATTCAGTAGAATGCGCAAATAGTGTAGAATATGCTTCAGTTATTGATGATGTCGACAGTGAAGTTTCAAGTATATATAATATTAATTTTTTTATATTAAAATATCAAATTTAAATAACTAATTAAGTAATTAAATTTTATATCCAGATGCAAAATAAATTGAGAATAATTAAATTATATGAGTAAGAAAGGAGCAAGAAGATAATTAAAAAGACTTATTCAAAAGTCACATAGAAAATCAGCAAGAAATTATTTTATTTTCAAACTTTATATTTAATACTTATAAATTTATTAAAAACTTGTGAGTTGATTGAAATGCTACTATTTTATTTAAATTTAGTTTGATATTTTTTTTATAATATAAACTTTATTTTTTCTTACTTTTTATATGGATCATATTAAAATTTTAAAAAAATATGGTATAAAGTAGCGGGTCTATGGATAGGGCATGGATTTTTGATTAGACCCTAGCGTCTGGGTCCGGGTCTTTCTAAAAGATATACATAGGGTCATGGGTAGGGTATAAATCCAACTAAAAAAACTAGGGTATGGGTTGGATACTATCAATACCCTACCCTACCCTACCCATTGCCATCCCTAGGTCCATGATGTACTTGACTAGTTATTTCCCAAAAGAAAAAAAAGCATCGCTGGCTGTTTGTTGGTTTACGCACAGCTGTGAATATACTAAACATGGAGGGGTTCTTCAAATCAAATCAAGAAATAACGAACGTGCATTCCTCTCCTCTCCCTCTCTCTCTCTCTCTCTCTCTCTCTCTCTCTCTCTCTCTCTCAAGCAGCTGCAATGTGCCTTGCATTGGCTGGACACAATATTTGCAAGGTCCCAACAAAAAAAACTAGAGATCCACATTTGTGACAAGACCGAGTCTTTTGGTTTGCCTCTTGTTTCCAACCTGGTGCAAAAAAGAAAGGAAGAAAGATAATGATCATACACAAAGCAAAACGAACTTTTTTTGTTCTGCTGAATTTTTTAGAGATGTTAAAATTTTTTCTCTGTGTTTATATATTTTTAATTACTTGAATTTAGAATATTTTTATTAAATTAAAACAACTAATTAATCTAAAAACAAATAAATTTCCAAACCTTATAGTTTTCGTCCAAATAATCCCTTGTGGTAAGTGGTAGCCCAAATAAATGACTTCAATATACTTTTGTCCCATTTGTTTATTCCTCTTTGTCTCCTCATCATGCCCCTAATAATCTCTTCCTACCCAAAACAGAGAGACAACAAACAAACTTAATTCCATGGCATCCACTCCAGGAGTCCTTACCAATTATCTCCTGGGGCTCTAACCCTGTTGCCAATTAACCCAACACACAATTTCTCTCTCTCTCTCTCTCTCTCTCTCTCTCTCTCTCTCATTCTCTCTCATCTTCTGTTCTTTTTCCTGACAAATTAGTATCCAATCTAAAAAATGTGTCTGAACAATTCTTTTTCCGATCAATAATCTTCATACCGGCCAGCTTTGTGCATCATTTCTAGCTTGGACAATGTATCATTGGTCTCCATCACAAAAGCAGCTGCTGATATAATTTCATCAAGAATTTGCAATCAGGAAGAAGGGTCAAAAGCACATTGGTAGCTTCAAAAATGGACCAGGATTCGCTGGATAACAGGTCCGGTTGCGGCCTTTTGAAAGCTTTAATGTGGCCGAGGAGGGCAACATCCGCGGGATCAGTTTCCTCACAGGCTCCAAGCAATGTAGCCAAAGATCAAGGTACTCCGAGGAGACGAAAGAGCGGGTCCGATGAGTCAACATTCCTTGGAAACTCTACGATCCCTGCGAAGGCTAACATGAAACAATCAAGCCAGACGAAAATCCCTCGAATACATCAACAACAACAACAACAACAACAACAACAACGGCGAATGAATGGTCAAGCAACCAAAGCCTTGGATAATCAAGGCCATATCCAATATAATGGTAACCAAGGCAGGAAAGTCCCGCAGGGGACGCTTGGCATTTCGGGTGAGCTCGATGCCCTTATCAATGATCACCAGAGGACGACAGGGAGCAGCACCCTCGTTCGAGCATCTTCAAGCAATGTGATGCTCTCTAAAAGCTTGGGAAACTTGAGAGGAGGAGGCGGGGGCGGGGCGAGCAGCGTTCTTGATCAGCTCCCCAAACCTGCGAAGGAAGAAGCCGCACCAACCACTTCAAATGGGAGGTATCCCAACAGTGTCATGGGGAATGTAGTGAAGAAACGACAGGGCACGGAGAATGGATCCTTGTGCAGGGCATTGTCCACGAGGATGGACCCAGAGCAATTGAAGATGATGGGAAATGAGGACTACAAGAACGGGAATTTCGCGGAGGCCTTGGCATTGTACGATGCTGCCATTGCCATTGACCCCAAGAAAGCCTCTTACCGGAGCAACAAAAGCGCGGCGCTCACAGCCCTCGGAAGGCTGCTCGAGGCCGCCTTTGAGTGCAGGGAAGCCATCCAGATCGAACCCGGTTACCATCGAGCACATCATCGCCTTGCCAACTTGTATCTCAGGCAAGAACCATTCTGTCTCGGACATAAACCATTTATCGCTTATACCGACGTAATGCAACGTTGGTTTCTAACATTGCATGAAACATGCAGATTAGGGGAGGCGGAGAAATCAGTATATCATTACAAGCACGCCGGACCGGAGGCCGATCACGTTGACGTGTCCAAAGCGAAGGCTCTTCAGGTGAAGCTCGCGAGCTGCACCGAGGCCAGGAAGATGAGAGATTGGAATTCCTTAATTAAAGAGACCCACGCTGCTATTTCTGCGGGTGCCGATTCTGCCCCCCATGTAAGAAGAAATAATCTGTTGGTACAAATTTTTTTTTAAATTATAAACATAATTTTACTAAGAAACATGAAAAATATAATCAAACCAATGTCTAATTGTCCAAATATTCTGAAGATATATGCATTGAAAGCGGAGGCGTTATTGAAGCTCCACAGACACCAGGAAGCGGACGAGACATTGGCGAATGGGCCTAATTTTGATGCTGATGCGTGTACTAAGTTCTTTGGCCCCATTGCTAACGCCAACTTGCTAGTGGTTCGAGCCCAGGTGGACTTAGCTATTGGCAGGTTAGTCCCCTTCATAAACTAGTTGGTTTAGTCGAATATGAATTAATTGTCATTCTTAATTTTTTTTTTTGATTTAGTACCAGAAAGACATAATTGTAGACGTAAATAGTGAGACATATAGGATAGTAAAAGTGAATTCGACGATGCAAGTTGTACAATATTCCCTAATGATTGTCCTGTTGGGCAATTCCAGCCAAAGAAAAACTGTCACGGTCAAATGAAATCGATGGCTGCCAGTCATAAAGTAACTTTTATGTCCACGTTTTTTAAGTAACAGAGAAAAAGTTTCAGTTTTTTGTATGCATTATTGGGTATTGAGAAAATTTTACCATTATCCATCCATAAATATATTTGAATTGTTTCGAATTTCATATTTTCTGTTTAATTATGGTGTTTTATACAGAATTCACTTTCACATTCTACGATTTTATTGAAAAATAGAACTCAGTATTGCTAATTAGTATCCCCAAAATCTAATACTTTTTCTTACAATGAGCTAAATTTTTTTGCTATTATACAAGAGTAATGATGAACGAAACCGAGGCTTACATTTTGAACCGCGAACATTAATTTGAACGATGAAAACGAACCCAACTCATCAAATTTGGGCTGCATTAATGTACTCTTTGTACGTGTTAAAATTTATTCGATCGACAATAAATAATAATGCGGTGGACTAACAAATTGACAAGCTGTCAACGAACTTTTGCTATTGGCAGATTCGACGATGCTCTGGCCGCAGCTCAGACAGCAACAAGGCTCGATCCTAACAACAGAGAAGCTAATTCAGTAATGAGAAGGGCGAGGGCCATCGGAGCAGCTCGATCAAATGGTAATCAATTATTTAGGGCTGGGAATTTCCAAGAGGCATGTGTGACTTATGGCGATGGACTCGAACATGACCCTCATAACTCGGTCCTACTATGTAACCGAGCAGCCTGCCGGTCGAAGCTCGGCCAGTACGAGAAGGCGGTGGAGGACTGCACCGCTGCCCTCGGTACCCGGCCGGGCTATGCTAAGGCTAGGCTACGCAGAGCAGATTGTTATAACAAGGTGATTTATTCATATTGTTTTTGAATATTGTGTACTTCTTTACATTGGAGTATGATTTGAACTAGAAATATTGAATTATATGCTAACGTTATAATGAAAACCAACTGAATGAAACGAAATTCTACGTAATCTCTAAACTTCTACTTAAGAATTCCATCTTTCTTCTCATGTAGCAGATTTGAAACGTTTGCCCCTATTCGAAATTGAACAATAGTGGTGAAAATTTTAAGATTTATCGAATTGTACCTGTATTTTGTTTGTTATTCTCAATTATATCAAAAAAATTCTCATTCTTGGTTAAAATAATAAAATTTGTAATTGTTGCACCTCTTAACAATATTTTCTAGCTACCACCTGATGATGGGAAAATATTACAAAGTTTTCTCCAGATTTGTTATACCATATATTTTTGTTATAAGTTGTTCTACCAAATAGTTATAATTTTCTAAGTTGCAATCCATGACTTACAATGTTCATTTTCTCTAACTTAATTTTTATTTAAAGATCGATAATTTAAATTTCACTTGGTATATTATGACCATAACTTGATGGTGAACTTCTTCTTTAATTTCACTAGTAGTAAACGTATGGAGATCTTAATGTTATTTTGCATAATGTTTCTTATAAATATTTTGCTTATTTGGTTACAATCAATCATTTTTTTTCAATCTTGAAACAGTTGGGAAAATGGGAAGCATCAATTAAGGACTACGAGATCTTGCAAAAAGATTGTCCGGAGGACGAAGAAGTTGTACAAGGATTAGAGGAGGCCAAGAGACATCTCAGGAAGCAAAACGGAGATAATGGTGTGGGTCCGGAGAGTTAACACATATGTTGCAACTTTGCGCTTGGAGGGAGCAAACAGTGGATGGAATTATTGGGTTGGAGCAGCCAAACACGCATGTTGCAGCTATTAGAGTTGAAGATTTGTTGTTTTTGGCTCAAAGAAGACTCAATTTCTGGAGGCTTTCGCTGGAGATTGAGGAAGGTTTGATCATGATCGGAAGAAACTTGGAGAGCTTGTTCAATTGAGGCTTTAGGGCGATCACATTGATGGGTTAATTAGAATTCATGTAAGGTAAAAGAGAAATGGTATATTCACCTCCTGTGTATTTGTCTGTATGTACAGTTGCATGTTTGCATGATACTTGGTGGTTTTGGGAATATGCAAAAGGATGCACTTAGTTCTTAGGTTTTATTCTTTGCGAGCCAAGGCATACTTTTTGTTTCGGGTATTTATTTTGTGGAAGTCTCCCATTACTTTTTTTTCTCGAAATCATTTGGTATATAAATATGAAATGCGGATAAAAATAGAAATGTGAAATGACCAGCGAGACAAATTAAATAATAGAAGTTGTTTGATGTCACTTGTTTGTCAGTGGGATAAAACTTCTATCATCTTCTCGGAGAATTTAGAAAGAATGACAAGACGCTATATGGTATACTTCCGCCGAAATAGTGACATATCAAGAATTTGATGTCACTAACAAAGAATTTTGATATTGACATATCACAACGCTTTATGCTACAAGGTGAGCTTTTATCTAATTTTTTTGTCGAAAAATAAACATGGTATACTTGGGCCGATCCAACCAAACACGACATTAAATTGATTCTTTGTTATGAAAATTTTAATGTATAGAAGAACGCAATCTCGTCATGGATCTCATGCTTACTTTTTATTATTATCAAGTTTTCCGCTTTGCCTCGCATTGTTACGAGTAGGACCTCTCTGAAAAGAAGTGGCAGTCGTGCAATTAGGTTCAACAATTGTATTAATGCTGAAAGCATTTTATTTCCGCGATGATATTGACATTCCATCTTCCCACCAAGCTAGAGAACATTTGTCCAGCTTTTTTTTTTTTCCGCATAAGTAATAGCTTTATAAGCCATCCAGAAATTACATCAAATATATATAAGTGTACAATTTTTTAGCCTAATAGTGTCGTTAAGCACTATTTTTCTCCTAAAAATGAACAAGATTACGTTATTAGATATGTGATATCTTGACATTAAACACTACATCTCAGATTGGTCTCAACCTCGCGTAGAATTTTTAGGATCAAGGTCGCGTTACCCTCATGTACCATTCCAAATCATTTGGTGAAATCCCATAAGCCGTTCTTGGGTCTCCTTGATGCGCCACCAGTCTTCATGTAAAACTTGGCCATTCTCGATAAATTTGTCCTAATTATATAAGGTTTAACAGAATTTGATGGAGGTTTTAAGTTTCAAACCTAACAAGGTATAATTATTGGGGTAAAATTTACTTGAAAAAGTTCCACCTTCATTCCTAGGGCCTCACATGATATTTTTACATCATTCAAGCATCTTAAATATAACTCTATTAAGATTTGCCATGAATAAATTTGTTGCACTTTCTAATCCTACGGAATCTAATTATGAATTAGAAAGGATAATAAATATCAAGGCGCCTAGTCTTTACCAAAATAATAATATATCGATTTTGTAAACAATAATTAAATGCGACCCATTAGCACATTGTTAAAATAACCTAAGGTAAGACCAAATATTCTGAAATGTACCATTTTAGAATATCGTTAATGGAAAGTTTAAAATCCTAAGTTTACTACCCCTAAAAGTTCTCTAATCAATTCACATGATTTTTTTCTGTTCAAGTCACAGTAGCCTCAGGCATTTCTACCCACATATTCCACATGATCCATGATTGCAAAAAATTCCAATTGCGCTTCTCTTCATATTTTATTTAACAAATCCTTAGGAAGCTACATTAAAATCGGCAATAGCTTTAGAGAACTATGGACAAGATTACATTACATCTCAAAATCGCAGCAAAAAGAATTGCACCAGCTGAGCTTCTCTTAGGAACGGCAGTGTACGAGAGTAGTATTCGTAGGACTCAAAATTGAACCATCTTTTTTGAAGGTAAAATCTAAATTCTTACTCTTATTTAAAAAAATAAATAAAGATCAGAGTAAGAATCGGGCAGCATCAAGACAATTCACGAATGTGTATTATTAAAAAATGATACAATGAAAATAAGGTTTGGAGTTTATACAAGGTGTATATTAAATCGGGACATTGTTTATTCGATTCTTAAAAAACTTTTAGTTCTTGATTATCCGTTCTCGATAATGCAATATTTGATAGTATAACATTCGTTCCTCATTAAACCAATAGTTTTCTTTACTATTTAACATAAATACTAATAAATACTTAAATCAAATAGTGCCGTATTTAATGTCTACCATATTGTGTCAGGTGGTACACTATGTTGACTTCAATTGTACATAAACTGGTAATATAATCGAAATTAATGATATTTTTTATTATAGGAAAGACTCAGTCATTTATTTGTTGGAAAATACACTTATTAATAAAATAAAAATGTTTTTTTTTTCGAATTGAATAAATACATTATTAAAAAATAATATAAAAGGCATTAATGACACATGTATTACCAATATATCGATATCCTCTCGTGTGTGATCCCGCGTTTACATATCTTTTTAGACGACCAATCCATATACTTGGTTCTAATCATTTTGTTCTTCATGAAATCTATTATTATTATTGGAAATATAATATATTCGTTGAATTATTGCAGTGTTACACGTAGGATCCACCAAGCCAATAAATTGGGTTTCAATAATTAACATAACATTTAGTTTGGTATCCAATGTCGACAAGATTTAAATGCGTCCAACCAAACAACAACGAACTCCTCACTCGTCATCATTTTATTATCCAAACAAAAATAAAAACAAAACAGAAAAAAAAACACACAAAAAGGAGAATATCCCGATCTCCCTATTAATTCCAGCTCATAATACACAAAAGGACAACCGAAATTATTGAGCAGCGACAACGCCGCCGGCGCGTGCACCGCCGGAACAGTAGTCTCTAACCGTCGTGAGCTCGTACGGCGCCGTGTCGAGTGCGAGCCACTGCTCGACGGTGAAGAGCCTTTGGGAGCAGGGGGCGTGGACGCCGGCGACGGTTACCTCCACGTAGTTGCAGTACCACCCATGGTGGGCACCTGACCCGTCGGAGGAGACTACGATCGCGCAAGGCGGTCCGGCGAGGCAGGCCGCACGGCCGCTAAAGATGTCAAGGTTGCTCCGCTCGAAGTAGTTGTGGCCGGGGTCCATGAGCCCGCCCCAGGTCTCCACGTCGGCGATCTCCACGTGTTGGCCCTCCGCGTCGTAGAGAGCCAGGCTGATGACGGAGTCGGTGCCGCCCTTGAGGATGGACCCCGTCCTTACGTACACCGTGTACACGCACCCTGGATCATCGTCCTGTTATATTTCCAAAGACATAAGGGACGAGGTACAAAATTGTATTATTCAATGAAACGAGTCGGTGAAATCACGGGACGTTTTAAATTAATAAATAGTTTTGCTATGGGTTAGTAACTGCTTACCGCGGTGGCCGGGGAGGTGTAACTGAGGAGGAGGACTAGGAGGGAGAACAACACGTGAGCTTCCATTCCCAGGGGGGTGTTTATTTGTGGGTATTCAAAACTAATTCTGTGGAGTGGACGATAGATTTTGGTCCGTGTTATTATATTCAAGAGACCACGTCGGTGATGTGGTTTTTTTGTTTTGTTTTAAAGGTATTATTTTTTAAAGAAGGCAGGTACAAATTTATTGGTAGGTGATTTCGGTTAAATATTGTTGGACTTGAGCCCATTTGGGCTGAGCCTTGCCCAAGAAAAAGGGTAGAGGTGGAATTGACATTAGTGTTTACGTCAGCGGTGATACTATCCACCTGCCACATGTGAGCTTCTGGCTTTGAGTGGTAAAGCAAGTATGAGGAATTTTTTCTCTATAAATAGGGAAGTCCCTGTGACCAAAACATAATTTTTGCCACCCACATCTTTATCCACACAGAGAAGGGACAGAATTACGATTTAGTCCCTGCATGTCTTAGAATTTACGGATCAAGGTCATTCGTGAAAAAAACATTCACGTATCCGATCCGTTCGTGATCGTGAACCGACCGGTAGCAATACCTCGTCGCAACGGTCCTTCGGAAACACGCTACAACAAGTATGTCTTATTTTAATTAATGTATTAGTTCGTTGATTGTACGAAGGATTAGTTCGCGATTATGCGTTAATCGCGATTCAAATCCTTCAAATATATGTTGAATACAACTCTTATTAATATAAATATTATTATTGAAAATATTTGACAGTAAATAAAAAAACTAAAATTACCGTTTGAGTTTACTTTTGTTGTTTAGATTATTATTTTGGAAAGTATTTTCCACTGATAAAATAGCTGCACCGAACAATTCTTTAAGCATAACTTGCCAAAGGCACGGTATTTGATGAAATGGAAAATCGGTAGAGAAGAATTGACGAAAATACATAGTTTATTTTGCGGATAATGTTGGAAAATCTTGTTTGGTAAGGAATAATGTTGGTAATTTAAGAACTCGGGAATAATATCGTACAAAGAAAAAAAAGAATATAAATATAAAGCGAATTGAACTAATGTTTACGTCTGATAAAATAATTGAGAATTTTTGTTGTCGAATATGAATCACAAGTTCATACATAACCTTAAATAACATGTCTTTATATAATACACAAAATCTAGGGATACAAAAAACTTACTATCTAGATCGAATTAGGAGTTCAAGATAAGAGTCAAAACTAAACTGAAAGTTTAGCCGCAAGGGCTTGACGTCCATCGACCTTTCGCTACTATCTTCCTTGTGCACTCAAGGAGGCCTGCATTTGCCACCCTTTGTGTCTACCTTGTTTTCGCCAACGGTAAATTTTTCACCGCACTTAATAATCTCCACCATAGCGAGAATTTGTCCTTTGCTAATAACCACGAAGTTCTACCCGAACTTCAAGAAACTCCATTTTGACAAAATATCACCTCTTGAAGAACAATGAGATCTTGCAAAACTAAGCCGACTTTACTAACTCTCTACAGACAATCTCTATTAATATGATCATCTCAACTTTCGTGTCTCCTTTTATTCAATTACTTAGAGCTAGTCCTTAATCTCGAGCTTTCAATCTTGTTTGGCCAATACTCTCCAATTTTCTTTGAACTCTAACTAACAAGTTCACTAACAAAGTAACATTGCAACCAATAAACATGCTCTTTATTATCCGATCAGTTCCATGATCCGCAATTTTGAACCACTTCTCTACTGAACCACTTTACGTGAAACCAATGATATTTTTTATAGCATACAATGAGAAACTTATTATTCGACCAAGTAAAACCTTCAACATACTTTGAACTCCATGTTTGGTCTTGAGTGAGATACTTGATTAATCCATGTTATCATCAGTAGCTTCACATTCCTCAAGAAAAACTCACTCAACATCTTTAACATGTATGTCCCTTTAGACAACTATAGTGAGACTTAAATAACAAATCTTCTTCGAGATAATCATGAATCCCTGTCATCCATACATCTATAAAATAATCATTCTTTGTTATATATGTCTCTAGGAATCTTAATTTTACTTAAACTATTCATGTCAAGACTTTGCTCCCTCATATTCATGATTCAATCAGTTTATAAGGATTTTTGCTTTACTCACAACAAAAAATAATTATATTCATTCTTCTTTCTAGTTGTCCAGTCTTTCTTGATACTATTTTTAAATATTCAATCTTTTTTTATTTAAATCATCTATCTCTATCACTTGTAGTGATTCATGATGTAATAAAATAGTAAAAAATTCACTTATCCAATCCAAATTCTTGTTATTTTGCCCCATTGCAAAATATTAAAAATCTTATTTTTTGATAATTTTTTACTATACATGGAAATGTCTAAATGATGGGGATTCCTCCTTTACTTTACTAAAAATCTTTCAGTAAAATAGCAGCATTATAATAACAATCTAATATGACCTGAGCTCATTTTCTCTTCATTAGATTCTAAAAATATGACTTCATCTATAACAATGCTCCTCATTAAGCTATATGTATATCTAGCAACTCTTTCATCTTTCATCATCATTATAACATCTTTCTCTATCTCGATTAGACTGCCTAAAACTTTGTACCTATAGCTGTTATAGTCCAAGACTGCTAATGAGATCAAATTCTTATCCAGCTTTAAAACATGCCTAACCCTATATAAGTTTACCACGACATTATCGCATACATTGATTTAAATATCATCTATAATGACGATCTTATAAGTAGAACCATCACCTATAGTCACTATACATGAATCAATAAATTTATAGGTGTCAAATCATTCTCTCTTGGGTATCACGTGAAAAGAATAAATGCTATCCAAAATCTAGGAATTCGAGTGCTTTGGTCCTCAAAAAATAGAAAGATAATCACTATTAGACCCATCAGAACATGAGGCCATATTCATGGATACACATCCTCCCTTGCGATACCAAGTTCTTATTGGATAATTCTTATTCTTTTTTCCATACTCAAAGCAAATTTTCTTGAACCTCATTGACTCCGACCTAGATCCTCTTCTATCTTTTACTCCTCAGTCACCATGGATCTCCTTCATAACTAGCATTTTTATTTGTTCATCAATGATTTCCTCCTTTGATAAAATCTTAGGAGAGCACTTATGATGTCCTCCAACACAAAGGACTCCTTCTCCCAAGTTAGAGTTTTAACTAAGAACCTGGTAAAGAATTCAGGAGTAATAATGTCTTATCTTTTTACTTAAATTTCACATCAACATTCCTCAAAATACTAACAAGTTGATTGAAACCATTTATGTGTTGGCTCAAACTCGACCATTCCATCATCTTTAGCTTATACAAGTGTTGCTTAGGATAAAATTTGTTAGACAAAGACTTAGACATACACTTTGCCCCTAATTTTTTTTATACCTTAGTTGATGACTCCTCATTCATCACGTGATATATCACGTTGTTAGCTAAGTGCAAGCAAATTATCACTACTACCTTGACTCCCTATCTCTTTTCACTATTATTTCTCCATCTTCTCAAACTTCTTTTCTGAGGGTGTAATGACCATCCTTTTTTACATGAGGAGATTCTTTACCTGCCTTTGTTATTAACAAAAATCTAATGAACCATAAAATTTCACATTAGTAAATTTCACCCTTGATTCGACATCCTCTTACCTTTAAGCTTTTATGTCAATTGTTAGAAATTTACCAACTCAGCCTAATGCCTACGTCCACAAAGAGAAAATAAAATAGACAACACCTTGAGGTACAAAACATCTATAGAGGTCAAATTATGAGTCCAAAACAAGAGTTAAGACTAAACCAAAAATTTTAGCCACAATTACCTATGGTCCGCCAACATGCTCACATCTACTACCTTTGCGATCGCAAGGCGATTGACGTTTGCCAACGATGAATTTGTCGCCACACTTAACAAACAAAAGTCAAAACTATTTAAAGGCCCAAATTTCATGTCTAAATGTTTTAATTTAAAATTTATCAAAAATAATTTATAGCACATGTACATAAAATTATTTTTAGTAAAAAAACTCTTTAACTTTACTTTTTTTACGTTCGTGGGAGTAACCAGTAAAAGTAAAAGATGTGTGCTCATTCCTCTGAGTTATTAATCAAGTAGCATTTTGACAAAAAATAAAGGTCGTAGAATTTGTTTTTACAAAAAATAAGAAATCACAGGATCAAAGCAAATTAGTATCGTACGAAAAAATATTATTATCACTAAATATAAAATAAAAATATTAAAATACACATATTATTATCACATAAAAAAATTATAGTATCACATGAATAAAATATTAGTATTGGTAATCCATCAATATTACATTTTTTAGACAAATATTCATATATTAATAGCAGATAGTCAACGAATGCTTACATCATATCCACCTTTACAATGTCTGATAAGTAGTCAGGTAGGGATGAAAACAATTGAAGAGAAATATCATCAGCAAGAGGCATTTTAGCTAAAGTATGTGCGGCCATATTAGTTTGCCGATGAACAAAGGAAAAAGTGCAACAATCAAAGGCTTGAGATGAACTGATGATGTCCGGAACAATCAAAGCCAGATCGTTACAGCCATTAGTTGGCATAGAAAGGCATTAACAACAGGTTGATAATCAAATACCAGGGTGACCCTCAAAAAGCCCATAGAGGTGGCCAGATCAATGCCATACAGGATACCTAAAGCCTCCAACAAGGTAGGATGAGAGACCATAAAAAAATTTAATAATATCATCGACAATAAGCGTGTCTCTAGGGTCCCCGAGGATCATACTGACTTGTCCCATTCCAAGCTTGATAGACTGGCATCCATATTGATTGTAATCTAACTAATGTCAGAGAGAGTCCACTTACTGGTAGTTCAAAAAAATGGTTCATCTAGTTATGACAAAATAGTTTTACAAATTTATCCCCGAAATAAAAGAAATATGATGATATGATTCGCTCTCTTCGTCACTCATTTCCAATCAAATGTTCAATCGAAACACATAAAAATTTCATCATTTTCTCGTCTTTTCGTAAAATAGGTGCTTTTGCGTTTGATGATTTGATAGTTCTAATTATATATATCTAACAAAAATTAGATAACATCGTTTTTTTAAATAGGTGTTACTCTTCATGTTAAATTAAAAAATAGCACAAAGAAATTTAATTAATAAATTTGTGTGCATGTCTGATATGTGAAAAAAATATCGTATGACGTAGATCAAGTGACGGAAAAATTATCTGTGACTCTCAAGTCACGTGATAAAATTTTGTGAACAAGTCACGAAAATAAACCCGTGAGTGTCCAAGTCACGAATTACTTTTTCATGACTTGCTTTTTTAAAGTTTAATTTTTTAAGAAAAACTCAAATTGAGAGATTACGTAAAATCTTTGAAGAGTAATATTGTTACGACCCTCGCTAAATTTGTATTGGTCGTGACCGCTTAGTCCGACCTTTGGTTATTTTGTTTCGATCAGTGTTAGCACCGTTGTGTTGATTTCGTCGACCTTTGGAGGAATATGAATAACTTTTTTGTGTGAACTCCGATTTGGATGTTTCTAGGTCGAGTAAGTCCATAACACGTTTATCTACAACTTTCGTGTTTTGAGTTTTTGATGAATTTTAATTGGGTTAGGAATAGTGGCACTGTAGCAGCGCTACGAAACATAGCATGCGCTACGAAACATAGCGTGCGCTATGTGATTTTGGCCACTCGCTCCTAGCGGCCCGTAGCGGCGCTACGTAAGGCCAGCCACACACACTTTTCTTAGAAAATTCATAACTTCCTCATACAACCTCTGATTTGGGTATTTCCAATTCGTGTGCGTTTGTAACATCCAGAACTACAACTTGGTTAAGAAAATTTTGACAATTGAAGATTTATTTGATGGGATCATGGGAAGGTTCTTAGGAGCTCGGTTTTAGGTACAATTTTTATCGGTATTGAAAGAATTTGCCAAATGGTGAGCAATGTGGCAAAATGGCTTAAGGCTTGATTTGAAGACTTATTAGAACTTAAGTAGAAAGTTTAGGTGTGACATTGGAAGATTAAAGAAGTTGAGGACCAAAAGAGGAAAGAAACTTACAAGTGGCTTATGGAGGTTTTTACCATTTATGGAAAGTTTGGGAGAAAATATCTAAGGGAGGTTTGTGAGTGGATTCACTTGTGCTCTGCCATTGAAAACAAAGAGAGAGAGAGAGAAGAAGAAAAACGTAGGAGAAGAAGGGGAAAAGAAAAGAGAAGAAGATCTTTGATTTGGAAGCTTGGTAAGTGAGTTTTAGGCTTAAGTTTATTAGAAATAAGTATAGATCTGGGGAATACCTTGAAGTTGATGTAAGTGTGTGATGATTTGAGCAACTTTTATGATTATGAATAATATGAAGTTTTATGTTTTTGAGGAATGAATAGAGGATATTATATTTAGATGTTGAATTATGCTTTGATGATGAGATTGGAGGGTTGTTGTGTAAATTTTGGTAAACTCTTGGTATGAACTTGATGAAGAGCATGTGTGGATATTGGGGTTTGGTTGATGATTTGAGGAGGATTGATGTTGATCTAGACTTTGGTGAGGAAATGAGAGGCCTATTATGCATATTTTGGAGACTTTGTGTAGAAATATGATTTTTGAGACTTAAGAATAGATTTTCCTTATTCTTTGTATTGAGGGATTTATGTTGATTAGAGAATTATTTTCTCTTGATTAGTTGATTACCTTGAGGAGTCCGAGCACCGAGCATCCTAAAATAAAGAATGGAGACTTTTAAGAGCATTTGTGAAATTTGGTTAAGGTAGGGAGATATTATCCCTTACCTCTGTTTTGACTAGCATTATTTGTTATAAACATGTTATGTTGGTTGATATGATGATTATGTAGTTATATGATGGATTGTGAAAGTGAGTCTTTGTTTTGTGTGATTTGGTAATTTTCGGTTATGCATGGTTTTGATAAATATGAGTCTTGTGGATTATGGATACCTAGTTTTGAACATTATGAATATGTGTATGATATGTGTGAGTCGATTTATGAGATGGCAGACGATGAGGTCTACCCGTGACTAACCGGGAATGTTGGCACATGTGCACATATTTTGGGGATACATTGGATTTGATACGATTATGATATGGCCGGCGGAGTTTGATTATGAAACTGCTATAAGATATGATATCCCAGTGTTGTGAGAGGGAGTGACACATTCTAGACCTATCCGAAGTCCATCTATTTATTTGGCGTTTGCGACTCCAAGTCCGGGTCAGAACGTGTCTATGTATATGATTTGTGAATATGATATGGTGTTCGCGATGTCACATTAGGGTCAGAATGTGTTTATGTTTATGATTTGTTAATTCGTCTTTGGTTACGATTGAATTACTTGTGATGTGCTATATGTGAATTTGGTAACATTTGTCCATGCATGAATTTGAGTCTATGCTTGTGGTTGGTTAGTTAATTATAGGTTAGTTTTAATATCCTCTACTAAGTACTTCCAAGTACTTACCCCCTCCTCCACAGGTGACGAAGTTTAAAGATCATTGGCATCTGGAAAAATAAGTTTGTTATTTGTCTGTAAACCTGTAGCCTTCATCCCGGGTTCTTGAAGTCTCCGGATGGTATTTCTCTTTGTAATCTTAGCCGTGTCGCTCCGATATACATTTGTAGGACATTATGTATGAATTTTAGTATCTTGAATAAGAATATGGTAATATATACGAAATACGCTTCTGCAATGATTACGCTTCCGCACTATGATATTTGTTTGTACGTATGAGGCTGCTTGGGTCGCGGCTCATTGGTTTAGGTGAGCGTGATCCAGCGCCAAGTCAACGATCCATATTTGGGTCGTGACAAATATTTTAGTGTTTGGGTGTCCGAATCAATTTTTTTATATGCATAACTTTTTGAGATCGAACAACAATTTTTATGACTTAAGATATTTTTCATGTGATTTTGTTGGATAATACACTAAATCTGCGAATATAATATGATCTTGAAATCAACTCTCAATTAAAATTTTTGTAATGTTTGTAAAATTCTCGTGTTGAACTTTAAATATCACACTAGGACATAAGAAATTGATATAACTCAGATTAAATTGAAAAGTTGTATGCATGATTATCAAAATAAAAGTTTTTGAAAAAATTCTGGAAATTCTAAAAAAATAATATTTAAAAAAATAAGAAAACAAGTCACAGAAAAAAAATTCGTGACTTGCTATTAGTAGTCTACGTAAACATCAATTTAATAATTAATTTTTAATGCTATTTTCGTAATTAACCATTAAGAAACAACTGAAAAAAAACTAATCTAACACAGGTACGAAGGGGGCAGTCTGAGTCTTGGAAAAAAACAATGCTTTATTTTGATAGGAAGAGTTGCACGCCATTTGAAATATCGAGTGATTAATAAACCAAATTAGATCATTATAATAATTGATTTAAAAAACAATTGTTTAAAGAAAAATTATTGAAAATGTACTTCAGTACCATGTGATATTAAAAATTCAAGAGTAATTTATGAGGTTTAAAAATTCTGAATTCATTTTATGTGCTTCATCAGTTGTCAATTCCAAGCAGTTTTCGGGCTGCCCGAACAGTGGCGGTCCACTTAAAAGTAAATATTCAGAATCCATAAGGCTCGGGACTTCCTCGTCAGACGTCTCCTTAAAATGAGCGGGTCTGATCCACAATAGATGCCGTTTCTAGTTGCCAGCACCAGGTAACACAAAATATGGCTCAAAAATAATTTGAAATTACCAGAAAGCCCATAAATTTGCATGGACCTGTTACCGAATCTCCTTATTAGTTGGGCCGCACATGGACCATCGTAGGTACGGATAAAAAACAGCTGAACAGATATATTTATTTCTCTTGGTCAGTTTTTTCAGAGAGAACTTTTGTGATAATTTATTCTGGATCTTTTTGTTTTTAGAAGAGGATTGTTTTGTTATCAATCCAAGAAACAAGCCATAACGCTCCGGAATCGAACAAACACTTATGTATTTTTAGTTGCAATTAATATAAGATCTTCATTTCAATATTTAGTAAAATACTTGTAGAACCATGTACCCCATATCTTACAGCTAGCTATTGCATTAAATACAATTTAACGATTTTGATTGTTTATAAATGTAAAAAACTCTATCAACTTATTTGATATGAAAATTTGAGTATAGTTTTAGTGTAAATTCGATAGTCCAGTCATACAGCCACTCGTTTCATTGCTACAAGGCAAAATGTTCAAGCCCATGTGGGAATGTATGCTAATTTGTGCATATTTTAGCCCAATTGTTTGAATGAGTTTTATTTGGGATGACCTATTAAAAAATTATCATATTAATAATTATAAATTTGTATTTTTTATAAATGTTTAAAAATTCACACATTCATTACCTTTGATATTTTAGAATGAATATATATAAATTCTAACATCAATTTTCCATCATTGAGTTTAATCCCAATGATTAAGAAAAGCTAGTTTATATTGAGTACATATTTGCAAACATTGCTGACTGGCAGAAAATGTACAGACCCAGAAAGCAAAATTGCAGCATATGCTGTATAATGAATGTGACAAATGTTAAAGGCAGAGCAGAGCAGAGCACCAAGGGCAGGATATTTCAGGTGGTGAAGTAAAGCAAAAGCAGTGGAAAAGGAGGGTACTTCAAAACAAATGTTGGATTAAAGGAGAGAAACTTTAAACCTAAAGCTGGCATTATTTAACCTTATTCACAACAATCGAATATGGAAACTTTAGGTCTATCTAGCTTCTTTTATGGGGTCTTCTTGGGTCCTTTACTAACGAGAAATTAGTGCTTCACAACTTTGGCAATTATGTTACTTTGTAAAGGAGCCTGTCCCATCCCTTTCTACCATGGCCTGCCCATCAGTAGTTTTGTTTTTTATATCGTTAAATATCCAGAAAATTATTATACCGGTCAATATTTTAGACTGAATAAATTTGTATCCAATTGATAAGATTATTTAGACCGTATGATATCAGAGAAGTTAAGTTCTCCCCTCAGTCACCGGCGACCAAGGCTGACGGGCTATCTATGGAGGTGAGCGAATTTACCGTGACCTTATTGAATAATTCATTACTTCTGACTTATTATATGAGTCCCACACTAAATTCAATTCCTATTAAGAGAGATGGGTTTCATCAGAAGAAGAAAAAAAAAAGGGATGTTGTTGAGTATGAGACACTAAATGTGTCCATTAGGAGTTTGTATTTATTGGAGAGTCTCACTTGAGATATGACAAATGTTTGCTTAAGGTTTTAGATTAAATATGGAAATTCTAAAATAATATAAAGGGTATTTATTTTATGTCTATTGTGAAGTCAATTACTAGTAGTTCTTTTATTATATCCGATAGAAAATACAATAGGAATTAATACTCGTACAAATTTTAGCCCTATAGATTTCGTTTGAATGAACTTTTAGAGAGAGTCTTACAGTCTTACACGTATAAGATAATTAGATTAAACTACTTTATATGTAAATAATATTTTAAATTTCGAGTTAAATATGAAAATTCAAAAAACTCATAAATTTTAGGGAATCCAAATTGTAAAAAAGATTGATATCATAGGGGAGTGGTTTCGCGGTGCAATTTCTGACTTCAATCCACGAGAAGTTCTACCCATGGTATCAGTTGTCTACACTCTCAATCTCCCTACACAATCAAAATTAAAATCTAGAAAATCAAGTGCTACAATAATTCGCTATCGAGGAATATACCATAATTGTCCTTTCTAATAGATGTACAAAACGGAAATTATCTGGTAGTAACCTTTTTTGGACAAGTGTAAAAGGTAAAATTTCAAAATTGTCAAATAAATAAAATCGTTAGTCTAAATTGTAACCAAAACACACTCAAGCAGATAATTTTAGGTAACCGTTGGATTAATGGATTTATTCACGAGTTGAATACGTGAGGTTTACAAACTAAAAGTAAAAAAAAATCAAAATTCCTATGATTTATTTTCTATCTAGTATGTTGGTATAAAGTATGCTTTATTTTCTGGTAAATAAAGAAAGACAATCTTGAAAATGTTGTTAAATCACAATTAATCAACGATTTAACCATAGTCAACACGAACCTCATCTTTTCGTGGCTTTAAACACCCGCCAAACTCCATGCTCGATGATATAATACATGAAGAATCTCGAGGAACGACAGAAACCTAACTCATGCATGCACATGAATTAATGACCCATCGATTCATCCTCCACCTTCCCAGTCCAAGGCTAATAAACCAGTACAGGCATCAGATCCACCTTCTCTATTTGTTCTTTTCCCATGTTCCTCGAATGAATATTGCCCATCCAAATGTGGGTCTCACGCACAATTTAGACATGGAGAATGACTCGATTAGATGAAAGTCTTATATTTTGAGCAGCACCGTCGCAACACTACATCGTCAGATCAATGTACTTCAGTTGCATGTAAATATACAACACAGAAAACGCACCACAAGTCCGCAACCAGTGAAGTGGCCCATACATTAATGAATCATATTAATTCATTCCTTGAGAAAATCAAAATAAATTTTTTTTTTTCAATCTGCATCGATCAGACGTGTCAGGTGGGGGATCGATTCTGCCAAGTTCACCGGGGCCAATGACCCATTTCCACAGAGTGCACTATTCATTTGTTCCCCATAACAAGGGCATCTGGGGCACATGGGACTCCATGTGCCTAAACCTACTCTAAATAAGATGTACTTCTCAATCAATGAGTAGTCCCAACATGACATTTATACACTTTTTATTCTTCCAGTATTGGGCATTGTATTTACATATGACATCAAAAATTAATCAGAATACTTTTATGAAATTTAAATTTATGTAAAAATTAAACTCTGAACTCACATGTGTTGATTATAACTTTTTTAATAAATATTTTACTTTCAAATAGTTATACTTATGAGGTACCGATTGAGTTATAATAATGTCCTTACCCATTTTTTAACATATACATGTATTTTTCTGATTAGTGGAGGACATGAACCAGGTTCTCCTTTAGGTCATGTGTACAAAGTATGTTAGTTTTTGTTACAAGGTGGTGGATCGACCCTCTAGGCCGGGACCAACTTCCAAGAGCGGTACACGTGTTAGGGATCCAGTTTCTTGTCTTGCAATGACACGTATTTAGTATAGGGACCATTTTCTTAACCTAGCCAGCTTCCGGAGTTGAGAGGCTCTGACACCTACTTCCCCAATTCATTTTTTAAGCCATTGTTCTTTTCATTCAACATTCTGATTAAATGAATATAAACTCTATCAATTAATATAAGTGTTCATGATTCCCAAAGGCAGAACGTTGGATGGATCAGGAGAATCCTAATAAATATAGGGTTTGATCTAGTTGGTCACATGAAAGATCCCTCGGAAAAGTGTATAGCCTCTGGTATGGGTTGGTGGAGACACAAGGAGAATGGTACCTCAAATGTGACCATAATCTAAAAACGTACCCAGCTTTGTATTTACTTAATGAGATACAAAACCAATTCTTAGCTTCTTAAACAAGTAGCAGTGATGAATAAATAAATTTATACTGGACAGTTGGGTTCCTTTTTTCAAAAATCGACAATGCTTTCTTACCAATAATTGAAGACCCAAAGGACTTTAGTTTATTTCAGTTAAGGCACCAATGATGGGCGTGTCCGGAGCCCTAGTGGACTCCATCTTTACACATCCAAAAAGAGACCGAGGTTGTCCAAAGGATGAGCCTTGTGAGAATGTAAGTCTATCTAAATTAAATATCAATTTTTTGTAATTAAAAAAGCAACATTTTTAGATATTTATTGAATTATTTTTAAATTTTTAATTTTTTTTTATCAAACTTCAATCTAACTAATGCGATTTAATAATTTCAAATATCAGATTCTATATAAAAAAACCATAATACTTCGAACCCCACTTCCCCACTTTAGGTGGAATTCCAACTCATCCAACCATACTAGATTCTCACTCCACACTTGCTAGTGGTGGGCTTCTCTTTCGAAAACCTAACCCAAAAAAAATTTAGCCCCCCTCCCCCCTTTTTACATTCTGAAATAAAAATAAATAACTCGTATAGAGCTATAAGATGATGTTATAATTTCGTTCATCGGATTTTATAAGGTGGGGTCGCTCCGTATCTATGTGCCCAATGGGGAATTGGCAGTGTAATCCTCTACCAAGTAATGGTTAATATGGTCACAATCAATTTCGGACTTACATGGTAGGATCTTTCTCTACATTTGGACTCACTTTACATTCAATAGCAACCACAATTCACAACTTCATCTCTGATCCTACATTATAATTAGCACTACTACTGGGCAGTGGATAGGGTATAGATTCTAGACATGCAGATATTGGTCCAATCAATTTGGTTCTTGCACAAGCTATACTTAGTGTAGGAGCAAGCGTGCAGCTTCTGAAATTTCCCGATCACCAATAATGTACATTAAACTTGGTCAAAGTCTTTACTAAAACTATATAAGATATGATTTACATATATTTGTCGTATTGAGGATGCCAACCTGGCCCTTATTGGTCGGTAGGAATCTCAAAAGCATAATAAACTTTTGCAAATTAGTTTCTTTCCAAAATCTTGAAAGGGATGTAATGTACATTTTGAAAATATCACATTCAGTTAAATAATATCGTGTTTTGATATAAGTTATTTTAATAACATATGAATGGATAGATTCTGTGAGCATGTTACACGATTTTCTTTTCAAGATATGAGAGACAAAGTATGATTATGTACATTGCAGCTGCAATATTAACTTACGAAATTAATTAATTAACTCAAAGAGAAATTGTGTTTTGTTTTGAGAAGTTGCTTTTGGGGATCAATTATTGATTCCACAATTGGAATCTTGGGATCTTGGAATCTGATCAGATGCATGGTGGATGATTAGAGAGTTGCCTAACTCTCTGACATCTAATAATTTCATGTTGCAGATCCCCCATCACCAGTGGGAAGATACCTAGGAAACTTTATTTGTCACACTTACTAATTTTAAGATGTAGTATAATTGGATTAGGTCTCTGATATTTGTTACTCGAAACGTCAAAAAGTGAAACTGAACAAGATCATGTTTCATCCCCTGAGTCCATGCTAGCTATACAAGGAATTAAAAGATGGAAAGAGAATAATGTTTCTGTCAAATGGTATCTATCTTAATGGAGAAGGATATCTACAGATAGATTAGGGTTGGAGCATTCTGATTTGTTTTCCCTTGTTTTTTCACAGAGGACATATATAGAATAGTTATCTATCTCATAGGCCTTCCTTTTGAGTCAGCATGAGATATATAGAAATAGTGTGATCAAAAGAAAGGAAAGGGATGGTTGATCCTCAAAATGGGGCCTGCAAGTTGCAATTAACAATATATTTAACAAAAAAGATATTTTCTTACCATGTGGTAATACAATATAAAATAACATGATATTTGATATAAAAAATACAGCAAACTACGTAACACTAAAATAGATTTTTTCAATGAAAATTAGTTGAGGGTATTAAATTTAATTTAAAGATGTCATGCATTCAAATCTACAAACATAAAAATAACACTCAGAGAGCCATCATTTTAAACACAGCTCAACAATACTTTTAATGTCCAAGTCCCAGAAAAAGAATTGAATTTTTCTTGTAGGTTTATTATGAAACTAAATCTGGGAGTAGGATTGGTTAGGCTAACCAACTACTTTAATCTTGTATTGTTTTATGGTGATCTGAATTCATCTCAGCGATCGTTGTGATCACAACGACCGATAAATGAGTGGCAGAGAGAATTTTAGGATCGGAATTTTTCGTGATTAGTAATTAGAGTTAGGTTTTATTCAACCACCATTGTATATATTTCTTTATAAAGTCCTATGACATAAAGTAAGAATGTTAGAAAGAGTTATATACCTACTTTATAATTGTTTTTCATTATATTGAAGTTTTTATCATCGTGCATTTATGATTTTCTTTCCTAAGAGTTTTTCACACAAATTTCGCATCTTATTTTTATTTAATTTACACATTCATTATTTTACGATGCTTTAACTATTCCTAACACTACTAACGAGGTACCAATTTGGGATCATGATTGTGTGCCGTATAAGGTTTAATTTATTGGGGATAGTGTGATCCATGACCAATGCATCTACCATCATATGGATTTATAGTTATCTATTTTATCTAATTATCTGGACATAAATTGGGGAAGAGAAAGAAATTAACCAATTCATATATAACATTATTCTTTCTCTCTCCCTCTTTAATCTCAGAGTCCACTCTACATAAAAATGTTGCAATTAGCTGCCTGGAGTTGAACTTCTAACTAGTGTCTTACCTGTAGGAGACATTATGTAGAATTAGGAGACAATTATATGCCGACAATGTATATAATATGTGTGTTTAAATGTGTGCCAGCTCGTTGACTAGATCATTCATTTACCAAGCAGATACCTTTTCTCCCGGTAATTTGGGATGGTGTTTATAAAATTTCCTGAGAGGTACGCACAGTAGCGGATGCGATATCGACAATACTTCTTGACTTTGTTAAAAATACTATAGTAGCATATTGTTAGATTCAATTTATAATCCTCGATAATCAGTTTGTTATTTAAAAGCTCCCTATACTCGATAGCTTTTCATAGTCATTGAAACTTCAACTTGAAACTTTAACTCAAATAGTAAAAAGTGCGGTGGTTAATTGAGCTTAAAATTTACACTGGAAAACAGTATAAAAACAACTTGGAAAATAGTTATCTACACCCAGAAAACAAATAGTTGGTTACTCCTGCCTTGTAATATTTTTTTATCTATGCCTATGAATTAGAGACTGGGTGGTTTGACAAATTTATTGATTAATAGACAATTCAGTCTAGTTTATACTAAGCAGACCTTATTGAGATCTTTATATTAGTTTTATTCTGATCGGTTAATGGAACCAATAATGGTGTCTTGGTTGAGTCACATGTTGGCAATTAATGTTGGGTGATCTGTTTTATCTTTGAAACCTTCTATACTCTAAACTGTAATGTTTGTTCATTTATTTTGCTTCTGCTAACGCCTCGAATTTAAACATTCAACTTGTATACCAATTTTTGGTATTCTCATATCCGTACAATTCAAATCCAATACTCGTAATATCGGGATTACCTAGTGGGTATATTTCATTCATCAAAAACTCCAACTGTCATTCCTCTCAGAATTTATTGCAGAGTTGTCCTGTGCCGGTTTTGACAGCGCAACCAACTTTTTGTGTCGTTGAGACACTTCTTCTGGTGCCATATATTCTGAAGCTAATATTTAAAGTCAAACACGCAAGTTTCGCTAACTCGAAGAATGCATATATCGCATGTGACGGTGAGGACAAAGAGAAAGACTTTGGAACTACAACCTTACGAGACTTCAACTAAAATCGAGATTGCCGCTTCGATTATTCGTCCATATGTGTACATCCTGCATGAATTTAGAGCGGTCGCTCGACCGTGTCTTTCCTTCAATTGGGTGATACTCTTTTTTCTTTTTCAATTTATCGAATAAAAAACTACGTAATATATATGTTTTTAAATATTGATAAGTACGTATCCACCGGAGTGATTCATCTATATTCAAAATTTTACAAACTTGACTATTTAAAAGATATTTAGTTTCACGACTCAATGTATTGACAGGTTATGAAATTCCAAATTTTAAGCCTTAATAAATCAAAATGTAAAAATTTACTTAAAAAAACTTAGTAAAATTTCGATGCGTAAATTGAAGATATTGAATAAGTTATACTAACATTTTGCTAGTATATTTTCATGTTCGATATCCAGATTTAGATGGAGTGATAACTTGATCCTGACTTTCTTATGTCTATAATTGTTAATGAAAACAGGCACTTATGTTGTTTGGGTTGTGACCTATTACTACTTTGTAATCTTAATTTTTAAATAGGTTTATGTGATTAAAAGTAAAACTTGTTCAACTCAACTTTCTTAGTCACATTATTAAATTTATCTCTGTCATGGAAGATTTTAAGTTCGTGATATAGCTGGCGTCCTGCGTGGACACTGCTGCTCTTCTTATGGTCCAAATTGAATGAGAAAGCTACCGAGTTTGTCCCCTTTTGTCTCAAATTAATGAATGAAAATTAGCAAGATTACATGATACACGGACAAAATCAATGAGGTGACAACACATTCAACATAATTCGAATAACTCACGCGATTTTAAAAAAAGAGACTATCCAATAATGATGTGTGAAATCATACGGTAATAACTTAATTAAAAATGTGGGACAAATGCATGTGTACCCCAAGAAGAAAGTATTTTTTTTAGCGGCAAAAAAAATGCCCACATGCGTCAAGAGAAGTGTGTCCAAATTTGATTCTTCGACTTAAACTAGATAAACTTAAGAGAATAAAGCTGTCTAAACCAACCAACTCGTAAAGAAGAAGCAGATTTCATGTCGAAAGAGGCTACTTCTAATATTTTCTTATCCACTACGAAAATGAATGTACAGATTCCTTAAATAGATTTCCCTTAAATAATTGCTTCGCCTAGCCTTGTCCATCGTTTGCAGGCTGACTCGCATGGCTTCGCACAAGGCTGCAAGCTACTTCACGATGTGATCCTGGCCTTAATTGATTGGACCGTGCACCTAGTGGTGTTATTTTAAAAAATTAGAGTGCTCACTTTGTAGGTACAACATAAATCTCTCTCTCATTTTTGGGTATCTGTTTGGTATATTAATTACAATAGAAGTACATAAACCACGATTAAAGTTCCTTATTTGCTTTTACATGCAACTTGGTGTATTTCTTTTCTCCTTCGGAATAATAATATTTACCGCTTAAAAATAAATTAGCAAATAATCCTCTTTTATTAAAAGCAATTCGACCAGGAAAATTAAGGTTAACAAAAGTACAGTTAACTATGCGATTCTTCTTGAGGTCACGTTCAAATGGCACTCGAAAATCATTCCAAAAGTGATCATAATTGACGTGACAACCGGATTATATGGTTTTGGACTTATAATGATTAACAAGGTGGTGGATCCTTGTAAACACTTATACTTCTTTGGTTTCTAAAAGTTAAATTATATTTTAGTCACAGTCGAAAGCTAATAATCGGAAATTCCATCAGATGAGTTTCTTAAATGAGAGTAGAAATTATAATGTTTAGTCAGGCACATTTATGGATAGGGGGAACAAGAACATGAAAAAGAGAAGCAGGATCTGAATAACTCCCAAATTTTTACTAGTTTACTTGATACATTTACAAAGGCAAGGAGGCCCACGAAGAAAGCTCAATACTATTTTAATCTGATTCGCAATACTTGCTTTTTTTTAACCTAGAACAAGAAAAAATCACACAAGCCTTGTCACACCCTTAGTTACATTTTTCTCGAGGGTGGATATAATTGTCAATAACAATCTACGTCGCTTTGCCACTCTTTACATCCTCGACTGCCCTTGCAGAGATAGCCGTTTCCAGTTAACCAAACGTCCCAAGAAATCCATAACCTGTAATAAATAATAAACAGTTCCAGAATAAGTTAGAATATTCATTTAAATAATATATATATATATATACCAAAAGCATATCATTAAAGCAGAAAAAAGAATATGTGACACGAGGAGAAAAAAAGTACTCGCCTCGGTTGGTTCTTGTAGGGAATAAGATGCATTAGTGTCCTTTGGAAATTTGGATACCAAGATACCAAAACCTTGTCCTCTTTCTCTCAAGACCTACGCCCAAATTAAAACCAAAAAAAAAAAATTAGAAAGCGAAATAATTGGTATTTAACTGGGTAGGACATACAATTTCTAATAAATAAATAAATTAATTGTTGCAATCATTATAAGCTATTTAGTAATTAATTAATTAATTATAGAGCATTGGATACCTTGAATGCATCTTCATCGGTTTTATCATCTCCAATGTAAACGGGGAAGACATCCGTACAGTTGGCGTATCCTGCAGGTTATTTTAGCAAAAGAGTTAAGAGGAAGATCGTGTATTGATTGGACATCAGGAAGTACTCTATTCTTTGTTTTTTTCTCAAGAAAAATATAAACATGTCGGAATCAGTTAGCCTAGTTAATTTTAGATCACATGTAGCCTACAGCAAATTTATCTCTGTGTTATTTTATTCCCATGCAAAAACAAATTAGATATTAATAAACGAATTTGCTCACCTAGCGACTCCAAAAGGAATTCAAGTGCCTTCCCTTTGTCCCACTTAATGGAAGGTCGGATTTCAAGCACCTGCAATAATTAAAAATTATTAAAATTGTATTTATTTAACCATATAAAAAGGCATCATATCACGAATTTTTTTAATAAAAAAAAATTAGTTCGATTCCATACCTTTCTTCCTTGGGTTAGTCGAAGCTTTGGGTACTCCTTCAAAACTGACCTAACTGTTGCTGCTAAGTCGTTCCATTTCTGTAATTTTCAAGAAGGCATCAATTAGAAAACTAATAGCAGCAATAAATTAAGAAATTGCATGGAAACTACGTTATATCCCCAAAATAAATAAATTAAGAGGTTGGAGGGAAATTTCAAGTCAATTTACCTTCTCCTCAACGCAGCGAAAGTGCACAGAGACACAAAATTTATTATTCTCAACTTTGGCTCCTGGAGTGGACTTGGTCTTCTCTACCAATTCCTTGTAAACTTCATCGATCATCGGTAGAAATTTGCTTGCAGGTTGGCAAATGAGAGCTTCACTACCCTGAAGAAACATGAATTTTTAAGCATTAATAATTCCGGATTTAAATAAAAAAGTCTTTATTTCAATATAATAATAGCAAAAAGAGAAAAGCTCACTTACTTTCTTGTATTTGTTTCCTTTAGCCGGTCCAACAATGTCCATCCCGTGGCTCCCGGCGTAATACAATTCCGCTAAACGGACAAAACTATATACCTAAAATTTGAAAAATAACGCGTTTAGGATCACTTAGCTTGTTGCGAGAGTGCATGAACTCATTCATTATCGTTAAATCGAAATAATTAACTATACGAAATGAAATGTACCTTGTCTCTACACCGGCCACTCACTATAGCGGTCGGGAAGTACTTGGCGAGCCTCCTAACTGTTTTTCTCATCTGTCAAATTTTACGGGTAAACAAACAGTCAGAGACTAATAAATATTGGACGAGTAACGGTCAACGGTTATAAATTCCGTTGACTAAGAAACCAAGCCAAAATAATAATAATAATAATAATTTAATTTAATTTAATTTTACCTTGGCGGGCATAAAAGCTCGATCCGGGTCATCGACGATTGGGGACAAGGTCCCGTCGTAATCCAAGAACATCACAATTTGCTTCCCTTGAGAAGCTTCTATTATCTCTTCGAACATGTCCAAAGCCGACGGATGACGGCGCTGTAATAATCAATTTGTTCAATTAATTAAGAAGGCTCAAATAATACCCAACGATAATCGACTAAAAAAAAGATTTTTTTTTAATACTTACGGTCCAATCCTCGGTTAGGGTAGAAGAGGACACGATGTGGGTAGGGGAGGAAGCTCTCATTGAGTCAACCCAAGCGTTGACTCTGGTCCCGCTGTTAATCTCGAGGTTCTTCAGCAGCTTCTTCCTGGAGATGGAGATGAACCCGCCGGGCGCCGCCGGGGGCTTCTGGGCTGCCGCCGGGAATATGCCGGAGTCCGACACGAACACGGTCGACGTGAGGTTGATGCAGGGCTTGGCGTCCGAGACCACCACATTCTGGTTCGTCATTTCTGATTTTTTCCTTAATGGGTTTTGTCTTAAAATAGTATTGGTTAGAAAAGAAACAGAGGACTCTGTTCTTTGTTCTTTCCCCTGCTTTTCTAGAGAGAGAGAGAGAGAGAGAGAGAGAGAGAGAGAGAGAGGAGTGAATAAGCTTTAAGCTTAGAGAAGAAGAAAGAAGAGAAAGAGACCAAACGCGGTACAAAGATATGGAAATTTGGAGGCAGAGAGAAGGGGTAACAAAGGAAGAGAAGGAATTTGTTGTGTGTTCTGTGTTAGAGACATAACCCGAATGGTCCATTTTATAGTGGCAGCCTCCCACTACCCGACGAGCTCAGCCTTCTTTTTCTCTCTACCTTTCTCTTTCTTTCCTTTTTTTTTATTATTAAATTTATATTATTGGCAGTTGAAAATTATCTTTTTACCATTTTTTTTAATATTGGTGGAAGTTAACCCAAAATTATCTTAAATAAATTTATGGTATCTATCATTTGAAACATTTTTTTCCTCGACTTCTTTTTTGGTTTCTTGATCTGACCAACATAAAATCATGAATTTAATTTAGTTCTGTTTTTTTATGTTAGTCGAATTATCAGATCGTAGCCTAGAAACTTTTCCAGGGATTTTTCTAAAAGTTATGTATTTTTTAATTTTTTTATAGTCCAATACTGTCAATCCTGTATAAGACAATTCACTTAATAATATTTTTGCATATATAAAATTGGAAACTCAAAATTTTTTAATCCAATTCTGAAAGTAAGGGCCCCACAGGGGTGAGGGATGGGGTCCGGGGGGAGAATCCGTGGGCCCCACAAGGAGGAGGTTAACCACGTGGTGCCCACCAGTGACTGACTCGTAGCCGTCTTGCATAACTTCCTCAGAGCCTCCTCGTCCAGCTAACAGTTAACCCACGTGGCGGACATTCCTTGGCTGCCTCTACTCAGGTGGGCTACTGCCACGTGTGAACCGGTCGCCCGACTGGTTCGGTTCCTTTTAAAATTGGACCAGCACCTTATTGGGTTGTTTGTAGTTGGGCCTGATCCACCAAAACAACTGGCATTTTTCCCCATTTGGAATGAGGTCCCAAAACTTTTTTCCTTTTTTAATTGCATTAGTTACATTATAGATTATAAATTAACTTAATATAATTACGCCCATTGTAAATTGAACAAAACCAACGACTTCTCCAAACCTAACCCCTTTTGAACAAAACCAGCTGCTGCAATGGTTTTTCTTTTTTGCTCTATTTTTTAGCATGCCATTTATTTACTTTTCGCTGGTAATGTCTTTTAAAGGTGCCTTTTTCAGAAAACAAATTTGCCAATTTTTTTATCCTCTTTCTAAGAACGAAAGAGTGAAAGAGCATGAGCTAAGTTATTGTAAAATTATTTTGTATTCCATTTTTTTGGTCATAGAATGGCTAGTTTGTTCACATTGCATTAAATACAAGATGAATATGTAAATGGATCTACGTGTGGAAAGTTAAGTCAACAAGTCAATATTGTAGACAAACTTTTGCTTCTTTTGTGTGTGTCTTTTATAATTGACTCCATGGGTGCTTCTATGGAACATGCGTGAATTAAACGTCCCTTACTTTAAGGTTTTTTCTAATAAAGAATATGAGACTGGTAAGTGATATAGAAATTCACTTGTAGATTCGGAGAATATTTTGTGGACCACTAGGAAGCATCCTTCTGTGTTGACTTGCTTCCAGATAGAGCACTAGTAAATCATAAAACAAAATTTTGTACAACAGGCCGCGTTAAGTAAAGACTTGTTCGACCATCTTTGCGTTTAATCAACATGTTTAACATGGTAGGTTTATCAATATTCTCCCTGAAAATTTGATAAACTTTCAATCATCACAAACAAGCTCCAATTTGTCAAATCAGGTTTATTATGCCAAAGTTTATACGAGTCTTTAAATTCATCTATTATGCAATAAAAATAAATGGTACAAAATATTTTTAAAAAATTAACCGATCTAACAACAATATTCTCAGTATCTAACATACAAACAAAACTATATACCACAAGCAAGAAGTGATTTGGATCGATCTTTGATTTTTACCTACCAGATAAAACGATGATGATATTATTTATTCAAAATGTCACGTACAAGCAGGCAGGATGAGATAATTATAGGCACATGAGAATCTAAATTATGTATTTTAATCTTGCAGAGGCCGTGATAGATAATTTGGTTGTAAGTAAACTATATATTTTGAATGAAAAAACCATTTAATAATTTATGTTCATTTCCTGTTTTAAAGTTCATAAAAGAATGGCTCTGACTATAAAACAACATGTGCAGATTTTATCTAAAATCGCACCTTTAGATGCTTGTAAGATTAATTGGCTTTAACTAAAAAAAAAGATTAACTGGCTTCTTTTGCAATCTCCATTTATATGATTTTGAGGTTTGACGGTTTCGGTTGGAGTTATACTCACGCGTATCACTAGTTAGTTTATTTTTTTATATAAATAAATTGATTTTATTCTTCTTTGATGAAAATTACAAGGTGCTCCATAAACCACCAAAGAAAGGAGAAATCACCGACAGTAACTTAATAATACAATGAAGTCAAGTTAATCCCTACCTAAAAGGTTTAGATAAAAAAAAAATATTGACCATGCGGCTTCAGCAAGGAAGAATCTGGCCTCGTTATGGAAAATGACAATCCACAATTGATGATGCAACAGTAGCTGGGTTACCAATTGAATACAAATAGGAAGACTTTATGGTTCCCACAAGTTTCGGGTCCTCGGTCAAATATCGAAATGAGAAAACACAGATATAAGCTTAGCAGGCAAGAAAAAGGCCGACAACAATGGACTGTCATGGAACGATCAAAACCAGACCCGAAGATGGTTAGAAAATTGTTGGTTACCAATAGAAACATGTCGGTGAACGATTTAAAATAAACAATAATCAATAATTTAATCGTGGATTGACGGTCGTGGTTAAAAAACATTGATATTATTAATCTATATATTTAACGTGGTTGTTTAAATTCAGATATACCCTTTATGATTTCAGAGAAAAAAAGATAGTATTTTTTTACTTGTTCAAAATATAAAAGTCGCAGTTGTGAAATATGAATATGAATTTAGATTTAAAATTCAAAATAGAAAATATATATTATGAGAATGGAAATTATAAAATATAATTTTTTTAACTTTTATTTTGCTTGAGATAAGAATAAAGTTCAAATCCCGAAGATATCGAAAGTCTAAAATATTTAAATTTTATTAATTAAATTTAAAATTTACCAAAAATATATAATTAGACTTTTTACTTCTTTTAATATTTAGTTAGATCATTGGTGTTAATTTCCATTTAGTTCTATATGTCGGTTAAGAAATTACAACTGCTTTTAACCTACTGACGATTCAACGGTGAAAAACTAGGGACAATTCCTCTTCACTCTCTTGGCTCAATTAATTTTCGTCCAGTTTAATTGATTGTGTCTCGTCTTGAAACTAGGGCAAAGACCACGACAATTACCTGTATATCTGACCCTCTCTCTGAGTTATGTGACTACTCACTTCCATAACTCCATTATTGTTTCCAATGTGAGGACCGACCAGTCTTATAAACAAATATGCCCGAACGAAGAGCCAATATGTTATAAAGTAGGGTTAGCTGAGCACCACGTTGCACACAATCAATTTGTTGAAATATAATGTTAAAATTTTCAAATCAAATTTAAAATAATAACTTGATACATTTTTCACTATTTTTACAATATAAAATATGAATTTTTAACGTAAATTTACAATATAAAATATAAATTTTGTACATCTGGAAAAGGCATAATTAACACATCATCGTTGACGTTTGTCATCAACTTCAACCATAGCTTATAATCATCATAAATTGTAATCAAACATGGCTGGAACACAATTGTTTGACTGAATTGTCAGTCACAGGAAAAGGATTCTATTCAAGTACCAAATCAAATTACTTGGATGCCAAGAATAATATGAAGGATATGAATACATCCTCCGTACGATTAGAGTAATCGAGGGTGACCACTTATTCAGACAACTAAGTCCTAAACTAATTGTTCTCCCCGAACAAAAGTGACCAACTTATATTACTATAATGTTCTTTGTTCAGAAAATTTCACGTGCATTTGGTTCTTTGTAGCTTGTTTCGTTCTAATTGCATGCTCGTGTCTTCGTGTTTACACGCCTTTATTCATACTACGTTTTCTCCTTGAGATATTTAGCTTAATTGCTTATTTTGACTTTGGACCTTAGAATGCAATGAATGTATTGGTGTACGTTGAAGTTTGCACGAACCTTGATTTTATCTATCTATGATAAAATGAAAATTTTGTAAGAAAAATAATTGACGAAAAAATAATGTAATGTATTGATAACTTTCCACCAATGTAAAATTCTGACCGACCAAGTTGAGTTAATGAGAACATGAATTTTTTAGCCACAACTTTCGTTGGTGCAGAAAGGAATTGTCTAGCTAGGGACGACCAGCAAAAATGAAAGTAACACGAAACAACTAGATAAAAGATTTATAAAAGTCTTTAGTTTCTTATTATTCAATTTTGTTCCTATTACATTAACACTTTCCTTTTTAAAAGGAAGTTGTGAATAACATCATAAAGTGTTCAATCCCTTCAAAACATTCACTTGCAATTCTGATTATAAATGACACTTATTATCACACTAACGTTACTGTCTTAGTCGAATTCAAAACGAAAAAGTTAAGTCTATAACTTTTATTTAAGCCGTCAATATAAAAGTTATTTTTGTAACTTTTGCCAAAAGTTACTTTGGTAACTTTGCAAAAGTTTCTTCGGCTCATTCTCAACAATCTTCCTTAATCATAAAAATATTTTTCCACTTATCTCTGAGATATATTCAAATCTATTTGTAGTCACTCTGTACGTCCACCTTAGAGAATATATTGATTTCGTTCAAGTTTTTCGACATATTGTTCAACTATAGTATATGAAACTGATAACATATCGTAATGTTGTTCATGGCTTTGCTATCAACACAAATTCATTAAGAACTATCCTTCTTTGGCATAAGAAGAGCTAGAACATCACACATGGTCAAAATTTTTTGGACATAACATTTATCTAATAAATCTTGGACTTGCTCTTTCAAAATTTGATTCTCTTTTAGACTCAACCTATAATAAGGTAAGTTTGGTTAGGTAGCACAAGGGATTAAGTTAGTTTGGTGTTGAATATCTAACAACAGAGGCAAATCTTTAGGGAGATCCTCACAAACAACCTCCGAGAACTCTTTTAGCAACTTAGCAATATAGTTGGGACTTTCCCTCAATTTTTTCATCAGATTGTATAACGTCCTTCATAACTAGCAACTGGAACCAAACAAACTCATTAAAAGAGTTTTGAAACTCTTTTTTTGGTATCACCAATAAGAGTTATCTTAACTTGTATTGACTTTCTAGGCACCAAGGTAAACTTATGTCCATTTTTTGGGACCTCATAGGTGTTATCTCATCCTAGATGTACAATATTGTTATCAAATTCCTATGATCTTTTCAACAAGATATTACAAGTATCTATTCGAAGCACATCACAAGTAAGAACATTAGAATACTTGCAAATGGAAATCAGAACTATGTAACTAGAGATTACCTTGATTTCTCTAACAGATTAAAGTCAACCAATCAAATAATATAGGGATATAGAGTAGCTTGTAAACCTAACAAATTCATGGTTTAAATACTAATAAAATTTTCTTGGCTCACCATCATTGATCATGTCATAAATATTCTTTTTCATATGGCAGTGAGTTTTGAAGAGATCTACCTTTTGTAAAGATAAAGCAAACTTTAAGAGGACGTAACGACATTCTTCTTCATTTTTAAATTCCTTAGGCTCCTCGTCTTTGCTTTCATTCACTAATGCACAATAAAAGGCACAAGAATTCTCGTGCCCTTCCTTCCTTTCACAAAATTGGGAGAGCTTCATCTTTGAGCATTCACTGGTTTTTTGTCCAAATGCATTATACTTGAATCACTTGATATCAAAACTAGTCTCTACTTCTTTTGTTTTCCATTGCAACAATTTTAGGGTTATTTTATTTCCTGGATGAAACTTGACATTAGCTACTTGACTCATGTTCTTATCAACAACATCTTTAAATATATTGGAGTGTTAGTTTGAGCAAGAAAATTAATTTAGTACTACTTACTTTTTCAAGATATCTCTAATCTTTCTACCCTTATGACAAGTATCCTAAAAAGTACACAAAAGTGTCAAATTCCATCTTACTCTTCACTTTATAGTTTAACCTATTAATATAGCAGACAATCTATTGATTTTCATTCTTCTTCATAACATTGCGAGTAATCAATCTCATAAACTTAATAGCATATTCATCAATTGAACGATTACCTTAACAACAAGAACAATATTATAGATATAAAGATTATTGATAATCTATGGGCAAGAATTGCTACCTCAAGCCTATTCTATGGACACCCAATCATGAATAGGATATTGCCCACATCTCCTCCTTGGTTCTTGCAAGGCAAAGTGAGGTCTCAATGCCTTACTGAAAGTTATTTAGGCTAGGTGTGGAGTAACTCGATACAAGTGAGGCAAGTACTAGTGAGGTCATGATGCCTTATTGAAAGCTTTGTCTAATAGGCAAGGCTGATATATAAACAAATTACTTGGTCAAGGTAAAGTATTGGTAGAAGAGAGTGATTAAATCTGAGTTTAACATGTAATTAGATCATAATGAATGGGGCTCTAATACCACGTGAGATGGGGTAGCAAAAATTTGGTCAAACAAGTTGAGTTGATAGAAACATGAATCCTTTAGGCTTGACTACTGTTGGTTTAGAAAGTAGTTGTCTAGCTAAGGACGACCATCAAGGATAAAAGTAAATAGACACACATAGATGAAAGAATGGTAGAAGCTTCTAGTTAGCTTATTATTCAATTTTGTTTCTATTAAATTAATACTTTCCTTTTTATAAGGAAGTAGAGAACAAAATCATAAAGTGTTCAACTTCTTTAAGAATTTGAAATATGGTTCTGATTATAAATGATACTTATTGCTAGTTATTGGCACTAACATAACTATCTTATTCAAAATCAATATAAGATAGTAACTTTTATTTAATCCCGTAAACAGGAAATTTATTTCTCTAACTTTTGCCAAAATTTTTTTGGTAACTTTGTAGAAGCTTCTAATGCACATTCTTAATAAAAACGTTTGTATAATTGATTTTTTTATATCAAATTATATCTATCAATTCATATTATACCTTTGTATCTTTAGACATGGGGTAAACTTTATACTAATAATTACATCTTGCTTGGATTTGAATTCTAATTTTTTTGTCAAATTCTATTTTTTTGTGATATATGGCTAAATATCTTTTGACGAGATTCTAAAAAATTTAAAATTTTATCCACCTCAAATATAAATATATCAATTTAATGAATTTCTGAATACTAAGTAATTTAAAAACAATACAAACTACGTTTACATACCAAGCTCGACCCAAATAAATAGTCGATACTAGATGCAATTCAATTTTGATGCTTTTCATTAAATAATAATGTATTTGGATTGATGCCAAAAGAAATAATAGTTTTTGGATGCTTTCGAACTATCAATAATATTATTTTTGCATAGTTTATTACTGAAACCAATGACAAAAGTTGGAATTAGGAATGATTATTTTATTTCTTAATCCTAAAAGTGATTGTAATTAGTTTTCCTAAAACTGCACTTTAAGTTTCTCAAACTACAATTATTTTATTCTACTTTCTTTTTGTATTCGAGACGATCATTCAATGTTATTTTATCATTTTCTAATTATAAATGTGTCATTAAAATCAATAAATTCTTTGCATTGCATCCAGACCCCGAACTATTTGTAGCCATTAGGAAATTACTGAAATCTTTAAAAAGCTATATTTTTTTACTCACAATCATGTTATTTGCTTAATCTCTACATATACTGAGCTCTTTTGTCCCAATTTTTTTCTTCATGAGTTTACATTTATGAAGTCACGTTTATTGAAAGAATTTAATCATCTCTCGATATTGGATATATCCCATCATTATTTCCTATTGTATAAGATTACTATTTCATACAACAGTTCATAATTACAAAGTCTTATTGAACATAGATTACTAAGGAGATCTAAGATCTAGGGTTAGAGTATGTACAATTTCTATATGTATTGAAGCGATCTAATGCAGACTCTTAGCTGTTCATAGATTTTTACATGGTATCGGAGCCATAATTCAGATAAAAATCAACTTCACCATAAATATAGTTAGTTACATACTGCATTAATTAATTTCTCCAAAAAATATGAGTGATTCGAGTTTTACAAAATAGTCGACTACTGGCTCTTAAAGATTGATGGCTAGTCTTATTGATTTTATATCACTATACTACATCCATCCTTCTGATAACCTATGTCAGCTTTACATTAAAGATCTTCAGAGAAAAGCCAACTATAGAGAGTGGGTGAATGATATGAGCACTATGCTCTGTGCCAAAATACATTTGGCTTTATTAATCATTCGATCCCTAAACTATCTCTAACTTCCACTGAGTTACTGCACTGGATATGAGTAAATGCAATAGTGTAAAGATAGTTGAAGACAAAGATGAAAAAGGCCATACAAAACAACATATGATGCACAAACATCCTACAATAACTAGGCAAACATAGTTGTGAGATTCGTAAAAAGAAGCGCTCCACATATATATGAATTGTGATGTGCCATCAAAAGCCTTTGCCAAGAAAAGCTATCAATTTTAGCTTATAATACTAAGCTAAAAGGTCACTAAGCTAAGACTAATAATATTTTACACGTGCCAACGTGGTTGCACGTGTGGGTTGAGGAAGCAAGTTATTGATTTGAAAGAAAAAGAGCATTTATATGAATTTTTAATAGGTCTTGATAATTTCTTTGTGAACATCAAGACTCAAATCCTGAGGACCAAGCGATTCCAAGTATAAGAATTGCTTATCATTTGATTTCTGAAGATGAGCAACAAAAGTACATCTCCACCTCTCATTATCTAATTATTAAATCAACTAAACTTTGAAGTCATATTCACAATGACTCAGCTATTTTCCAAAGTTATTTTCAAGACTCACCCATATTGGACCAAATTATTTTCACTATGGGAAAATTGGTTACCTTGAAGCAATATGTTTCAACCTTATTGGTTATCCTCTTTGGTGGAGAAGACCGAATTCCCACTTTAATCATACTAGGCTAGTGTCTAATTAAAGCCGATCATAATATGATTATAGCTTATAACGAAAGGCTATAAATGTCACTCAAAATGAGGCTATAAACTATAGCCTGACTCAAGACTAAATAATTGCCTTACTACGCCAACTTGTTAGAATTGCTGAGTTTGATCAAGCAACAATGACTACTCTGAAGGATCCTAGTGCTAATATGACTAATAAAGATGTCAACATTATTAGTAAACACATATGTACATAATCTTGGGTAATTGACTTTGTTGTGACTCATCACATTGCATGTAGCTGAAGCCTATTTATTTATGAATCTTGTAATATTAGTTATCTTTTAGTGAAGATACCAACCATTATATAAGTTCTAGTGATTGGTATTAGGAATGCAAAATTAAATCATATCACTTTGTTGAATAATATTCTTCATATACCATAGTTTAATTGAAACTTCTTATCCCTAAAGAAATTGACAACATATTTGAATTGTGCAATAATATTCTATACTAATTCTTGTGTTATTCAAGATTAATCTTTGAGAAGTATCATTGAAGTAGGTAGATAGTGGGATGGCCTATGCTACTTTGATAATGTGACTAAGTTTCAAGTTGACATTATCATCTCGGGCATATTTCAAATAAGAAAATGAAGAATAATTTTGCTATTCTAAAGTCAGTAATTTCTATAGATTCTAATCAAAGTAATTCATGTTTATGGGCAAAATACTCAAATTAAGTAATAAACATTCTACACTAATTCATGTTTATAGGCACACTTTTCCAACGAGTTTTATCAAGACTACTATTTGCTTTGAACTCATTCATTGTGATATTTGGAGACCACATCAAACCCCCTCTATAAGTAGTTCTCATTATTTAATGACTGTTGACGATTACAGTCTTGGTATTTATATATTTTTTATGAAGTACAAATCCAAAGTACCTTACTATTTAACAATGTTTTATACAATAGTCTGGTACAAGAGTAAAGAATATATATGATGACATATAGAAAAATGTACAAGTATTATAAAGCTTATAGTATATTATTACAAACTTCTTATATTTATATCCCATAACATAATGGTATTTTTAGAGAAAAAACCAATATATTTGAAAGTTGTACTTATGCTTCAATTTCAAGTTAATCTTCCCATGAGATTTGGGAGCGAATGAGTATTAATTGTCATATATTTGATCAATCGATTATCATCATGAGCAATTCAGAATAAATATTTTATGAGATTCTTTTTATCAAGCAAGTTTATTACGATCATCTTCATGTATTTGACTGTTTGGCCTATGTTTAAAATTACGTGAAGTGATAAATTCAACGAACGCAGTAAACCATGCATCATTATTAGTTACCCATTTAACTAGAAAGGTTACATGATATATAATTTCTGGACTAAAAAATGTTTGGTATCTAGAGATGTGATGTTTATTGAGAATATTTTCTCATACCTAGCTTAATATAGTACCATAAAATTACCACATTTAGGATCATAGTTTTATAATTCAACTCTTGTGAATGATCCTTTCCACATGTTAGTGATTGAGAAATTACTTATAGATTAAATATTGCTTAATGAAAATTCTTAATCTATATCACTTGGGTTTTGGCCAAGACTAGTGGTTTGATTGATCTCAATTTTGCCACTGAGATATCACAAGCCAATACTACTCTAATACTAGTTTGTCATAATGAATGTGTAAGCATTACTCTTGCTTATCTCACTAATTATTAAATCAAGGTATCCCCTTCACTCACTCTTGCATATCCCACACAACCATCCTTATTATTAATTAGCTCCCAAAGTAACTCGCTCTTTATACTTTAATATAATTTATGAGATACAATCATTTTTTTGCTACTCCTCAAGTTAATTTCACTGCTTTGAGTACGCATGATGAGCCACATACATACTATAATGCTGTCAAACATTAATGTTGACAGTGTGCCATATAGCAAGAAGTGACAGTGTTGGAATCAAATTAAATACGGACACTCATTCAATTACCTTCATACAAATATCTATTGCCTCTAAATGGGTCTCTAATATCAAGTTCAAGTCGGATGGTACGATTGATCAAAATAAAGCTCACTTGATAACATAGGGGTTTAAGCAAATAAAAGATATTGATTATCCTGAGACTTTTACCCTTGTGGACAAAGTTATTTCTGTTCATTACTTATTGTCAATTGATGTTAAATACCAATGGATAGTTCAACAGCTGGACATGGATAATGCATTCCTTACATGATTATTTTACTAAAAATGTGTATATGAAAGTGTCTCAAGGATTCTCTAAATCTGGCTATTCTTGAGTTTGTCAATTAAAGAAGTCACTATATAAATTATAATAGGCTTCACATTCATGGCATGGTAAATTAACCATGTCACTTCTTGGCAAGAATTTTTCTTATTCTCACGCAGACCAACCATGACATATTCCTATTAAGATAGGGTCTGCTCACTCTCATCCTACTTATTTCTATCGATGATATCATTCTCGTGAGAGATCATGTTATCATGTTACACTTGACCAAGAAGTACCGATATGACTTGTCTCAAAGTAAAGATTTAGACCCTCCCAAATATTTCCTCAGAATTAGAGGTGCTACAACTTCCAAAGAATTGGTCCTTAGTAAAACAATATACCATTGACATTTGAAGGAATGTAACAAGCATAATCCTCATCCTTGTTAATTCCTTATTGAAAGAACTCATCATCTTATGTTGGGTGATGATATTATCAATGATTCTGTATAATATCATCAGCTTGTATCTCATGTACTATACAATCACACACTTATAAATTTTCTTTGCTGTCAACATCCTTAGTCAATTCATTGGTAATCCAAATGGTAATCACGTACAAGCTATATACCATGTTTTGTAATAATTGAAGACCATGCTAGACCAAGAAGTTCATTTTAATAATTCAAACAAAATTGATCTCCTTGCTTACTATGATGCTGACTAGAGAGATCATCTAATGGTAAGATGATCCCATACCAATTATTTTATTTTTCTTGGAGGGACTCTGATTTTTGGCAAACCAAGAAGTAAGATGTAATCACCTAGTTTCCTACTAAAGCTGAGGATCGAGCCATGACAGATATAATCAGAGTAGTTACATAGTTGCAATAGCTATTCAAGGAGATGAGAATGTCATTAGTCCATCTCATTCCTTTGTTATGTGGAAATCAGGCTGCTCCACACATTTGCATGAATCCAGTATGCCATGAGCGTACCAAATATGCAGAGATAAATTATTACTTTGTTTAAAAGAAAATTCATCAGATGAAATTTTCCAACTAAGGTCTCCATCGTACATCAACTCGCAGATTTATTTACAAATATTCTTGGTTAGGATCCCTTTCAAGCCCTCTTTTGCAAGCTAGGCATTGCCAACCTTCACACTCTAACTTGAGGTGGGAGTATTGGATATATCTGAGTATATCTCTTATTATTTAAGATTATGATTTCATGTGATAATTCATAATTGTAAAATTCTATGAGGATAGGTGTTTAAGGCAAGTGTATCTTCTATATCTAGGTTTAAAGTTTGTACAAATTCTATATATTAATGTGATCTAATGCAAACCCTTAGCGACACCTTCAACCAAATTTATTTCTTGATTTTTACATTCGAGGAGGAAAAGTTTTTTCTTTATAAATGATTCCAAGGGAGTGACTCCAAGAATCACCAGAATACTTGAGAGACGTGACTTTTGGATAATTACGAATATAATTTCTACATTCGTGAATAAGTTCACCACATTTGCAAAGAGTAGTGATGCGATAATCTCAGCATGTCTTAAAAATTCATCACGCAAAAATTTGCTCAATTTTTAAGTTCATCAATATGTCATGACAAGAAGTCGTATGAATAATATGATATCAACCTAGTTTAATACTATTTTCATTTTTATATGAAATTCAAATTCTAAAAATATTATGCATATTTCACAATTATAAATAATCTACCACACTCTTAATTCGTGATGTTACAATTAGAAATGCTAATGGACCGAGTTGGATCAACATCATTTGTACTTTGATTTAAGGTTTTTTTAGCTGAATTTTTGGTTAGAATTTGGATGAATCATATACTTCAAGACATTTTAGGAAATAGCTTCTTTGATCTAAATAACATTTGAATCCCATTCATGAACCTACCATGCATTATATATCTTTTACATCTCTTTATTTTTATTTATAAAATTCAGGTGCATAACACGCACTTTTACTTCTATATATTTTTTTTTATAAAATTCAGGTTTATAACACAAGTTAGATTCACATGCAGTAACAAATAATTAGTGCTCCAATTATCAACAGAATTTTGATAAAATATAATAAGTTTCCAACCCATTCCAGATCCAAATCCAAATCCATATTTGGATCCATAAAAAAGCAACATGTCAAAATCCAATAAATATGGAAGTAGGTAGATCCACTGTTTTCCAATTTGTGGCCTTCCCGGTAAAGGTGAGAATTTGTGGGCCCGATATAAAAATAAGAGAACAGAGGACACGTGGATTAGGTTTTAAATAAGCGAGTTTTAACTATAAGTCAGATACGCGTATCGCTTAGGCAACCTATCGATAAATTTAACAATACACTTAAAGTTCTTAAAAAGAAATGATAAATGAACGACCTCTGTTCTTTTCTTCGAAGACTATGTCACAGCTAACGTTTTGTTCCGATTGAGACTAGATTATTCACGTGAAAGCAACCAAGAAAAATTGCACTACCATATAACATCGTATACTACGATCTAAAAATACTAATATTTTTTAGGATATAATATAAAATAACACTAGATAAGTGTTTGTTTATGGATATAGATACTGATCTTATGTTAGATTAATTTTCCATCACATAGCATTGTGGGACAACAAGAAACGACCGCGAAAGCTACATGCATCTTACATTTATTTGTTGTGTGTTCGGACTCAAGACAGTGTCGTATATCAGTATTTAAAAATTCAAAATTACTAATCCAACAAAGAATTTTCATATATAATATAGGTCACGAGTGTGAATGGTCGAACGTAACATATTGTCGAATTTTGTTTTTTCATAAAAAATTTGGAATCGAATTCTGTTGAAACCTATTTTACGATATAATTTTTCTATTTTTATATTCGTATTTTGAATCCAAGGCATTAGAAATTTCTTACCGTCCTATTTGTTTGTCGAAGTAATGTAGTATCATTTCGAAAACCTGATGACCAAATATAGTCCAAAGTTCACGAGGAAATTCCTTCAAACTATGAGTCGACAAGGCAACGAAGTCGGCCAAGCGATTCTTCCTAGCGATGTGCCTTAGTGAAATAGTAATCAGAATAAAGTGACGAAGTCGTAAAAATAAAGTTACGGTTATCGAAACAGACGCGAAAAAGATAAACATTAAAAAAAAAGTAAAAAAACATTAGAGAAATAGGAGAGGTAGAAAGAATAGACAACGCGTAGGTAATAGAAGAGAGTATGTCTCCAGCGTAATTTGATGATTATACTAGCATGTGCACCGCCAAGCTAACAAATTCCTAAATTGCACATTCACAATTAGGTACATAATAAAATTGAAAGTGAAATTGTAATTCAGTTAAAAATTGGACACAATTTCAAACTGTAACGGCAGTCATATGGACGAAACCCTTTCAAGTGACGAAGTCATCAAACCCTTAGCGACATCAATATGATGTCTGCGGTGTGAAAATAACATTGTAAAGATGTGACGATTTGCACTGTGAAAAGGAGTCACATGTGAAATCACTTTGAAATGTGGGAAGTAGGAAATAATATTGTTAAAATGGAACAACCATAAAAAAATTGACAGATGTAAAATAATTTGAAGTAACTTGAAGTAAAATAATTGCTTATGCAAAAATATTTGATCGGAAATTCAAATTATATCAGCCCTTTACATTTTAAGTTACATCGTAAGAGATTCATCCCAAAGTTCTAAATACATTAAGATGTCCTAGATTTACGGTGTAAGGTTAGTCTGACTCAAGACTATTTCTTCTATGGTTTTAAGAAAACGTTAATGAAACTAAATCTGGCCAGGTAAGAAAACTAAATCCACCTAAAACTAATGAAGCTCGGGGAAAGGATAGGAATATTCAGAAAGACCATGAAAAAAAGGAAACTAAAGGGCAACGAATTACCATGAGCATTGTTTGTATCGGAGGCGACACCACACGCGTGCTTAGGCATCTCTCTCTTTCTCTCTAGGTCCATCCTTTTGGAATTACCAAACATTGATCAGTAACGTGGCAGAATCTCATGGAAGATCAAAATTGAAAAAAAAAAAGTAAAATAGATGAGAGGCTATGAGCGTACTGTTGCATGGTTAAGAGGTAAGAAAGAAAAGCCCCGGATATGGTCGGTTTAAATTCCAGAATAAAGACACGACACGAAGTCAGAAACCACGGTTGCATGTTGCTGTTCCTTGATTTGATTTCATGGGCTATAAATTGTACGTACGTGTATTGATCATTGGAACCGCCATGTTAAAATGACACGTACCTGTTTGCATGAAAAAGTTTAGAGTTTGTATAAATTAATAGAGAATTCTAGAGATATTAGTGAATGCAACAGAGTTATATAATTGTAAATTTGTTTTTGTCTATTTTAAAAAATATCATTCAGTTCAAATTTATATTAATTGGTACAGCTGAATGTTTACATAATGAGCATGAGAAAAATAGAGATATGCAGCAAACAATAGCTCAATGTAGACTAAAACACATTCTTTTAATATATTGATGATTACATTTCTCTTTGAAATGAAAGAATCAAGACTATACAATTTTCTGTGGCTTTTCTTCAAAATAATCATCCTTCAACGCAAAAAGCGATAGAATAAATAGGCAGGCAATTAAAATTGATTTCTCTTTGACACATCACTCTTTCTCGACAAGTACAGTTTTCCCATAAATTCCGCCCACAAGATTTTTTATTTGGTCCGGTGTTTACAACAATAATTGATTCTTGAAGCACATGGCTAGCAAGAATACAATGATGTCAACATTATTGAGGTCTAGGTCGCATAATAAAGACTAGAAACTACTCAGATGTTTATTCTGGAATACGTTGGACTTTAACTGAACCATAAATAATATTTTAAATTTGCGTGAATCTCCCCTTAACTACCGCCACCTAATTCTATATTCCCAGCTCTACACAGTTCCTCGAAAATACTCTTTTTGGCCCACGCCAAAGAGTTTTTTTCTGCATCATTCTTAAAAGAAACACTGACCAAAGACTTCCCCTTAACGCTTTTTGCGTATGACAAACGTCCGTGATAAATTCGAGTCAAAATGAAAAAAAGAATTTGATTTACTTAATAAGATATTATATTTAAGAACTATAAATTTTAAAAATATTATCAAAAACATATTTTTCTAAATAGGATATGATAATGTTTCATTAAAATTAAAACGTAAACTTTTGATATTAGATAAAACCTGCTTTATTATATTAGATTATGTAAGAAACTGTAGAGTAAATTTAAAGAGTATTTTTAAAAATTAAACCTGCTTTATTGTATTAGATTATGTAGGAAACTTTTGATACAAAAGATTCTTAAGTTCTAAAAATGAATGTTGTAACAATTGGTTGCACATGATCTCATGAGACTTCCTTGCAAGCCAATTCGCAAGCTCATTCGTCCTTCTTTGAATATAACTAAACTTACAATTAAGTAGATAACTAAGGGGTAGCTTAATTTCCAATGCTGCAACTTTCATGACCTAGTCGGGGAAGCTTGTTTGGCCATTGATAAAGTCAACTGCAGTTTCGCAATTCGATAGAATAGACATGTCCATTCCAACACAGTATGTTTTGGCAACATCCACTTCTAATTGTATGGTTAGGAGTTCAACTGCAACTGCTGATTCTGCTTGTGTCCTAGAATTTAAATCACCGATGAGGTAGCCTGAATATTTTCCGGCAATATCGGGTCGAGTTTTGACTAAATCAGGAGAATGATAAGAAATATGGCATGACTATCCGGTGAGAAACTATCAGGAAATTAAGCAACACAGGAACAAGATCATGTAAAAAATACAAACACAAAATATAATATAATTTGACCTAATGTTTAAGTCCACGAGAAATTTTTTTTTTCATTGATGGATACGATTCACGAAGTCATACACAACCCTAAGAACATATTTTTATATAATATACAATACTTGGAGTCCAAGAAAATTTATATAGGTTGAACTAAGAGTTCAAAACAAGAGTCAAAGTTATACTAGAAAAATTAATCGAGATGGCCTGACAGCCACTAATAAGTTGGCTTCCACCAGCCCAAGTTTTCGACTCCCTTGCGTACTCAAACAAACATTCTGGCGTATGCCACCTCTTATAGCCCTATGGTAGCTGGGATGGCTGCCAGTAAGCAAAAATTTCTCTCCACAAACTCAACAATCTTCACCTTGACAAGAATTCATCTGCTGCTAAGAACCATGAAGCTCTACCTGAACTTTAATAAATTCCACCTCGATAAAGAATTGCCTCATGAAAAATCATGAGATCTTACAAAATCAAGCCAACTCTACCGAATCGTCTACGAACTATAGATAACTACCATAATGAATAAGATTATCTCAACTTTCTCATCTTCTTTTGTTCAATCACTTAGAGTCAGTCCCCAAGTTTGAGCTCTTAGGTTTGCTTGGTCAATTCTCTCCAATCTGTATTGAACTCCGACTAGCAAGTCCACTTGTAAAAACAAATTTCAACTAATAAATGCGCTCTCTATTATACGGTTAGCCCAATGATCTATAACCTCAAACCACTTCTTTACAATACTATCTTATTTCAAACCAATGCTACTTGTTATAGCATACAATAGGTAACCTAGTAAAATCCTCAACATACTTTAAACTCTATTGTTTGGCCTTGAGTGAGATACCAGATTTGCCTATAGTATCACCAATAGCTTCACATGCCCAATGCTAAACCTACCCTACACCTTTTATGTGCACATCCTTATAAATAATCATAAGAGGACCCAACTAACAAGTTTCTACAAGACAACTATGATTCTCTATCAACTATATCTCTATAAAAAACCATAACTTGTTATCTATGTCTCTGTGAATCCCAATTCTACTCAAACTACTAATGTCAAGTATTTGCTCTCTCGTGTGAATCAACCTCACGTGACATGAGCTCTTCTCCTCTCCATCAGAATATAAGGATTGACTTCACCAACAACAATGCCCCACTAATATGTAGGTATTTTTAATATCTCTTTCACTTTTTATCACCATCATAACATTCTTCTTCACCTCGATTATACTACTTAAAACTTTGAGACATGCCTAATTCTACACAACTTTACCAAGATACATTCCATATCTTGATTAAGATATTACCTATGGTAATAATCTTACAAGTAGAACTATCATCCACCATCACTATTACCTAAATTAATGAGTTTATAGGTATCAAATCACTTTTTTGGATGTCATGTGAAATGTAAAATAAGAGACTATATTTACGGATTTCAATTCTCCTTTACAGTCCCATGTTCTTCTTGGAACATTCTCCTTCACGTGCCATTTTTTTCTATACTTAAGATAACTTTTTTTGAACCTCTTTGATCCCGATCTAGATCCTCTTTCATCTTTTACCGCTCACTCATCATTTTTATCCTTCATAACTAATGCTTTATTCATTCATCTCTAATTTTCTCCTTTGATAAAATCTTAAGAGGGCATTTGTGATATTCTCCAAATTCTTTCTCCCAAACTAGGGTTATAACTAAATTCTTGTAAGTAACCAGTAAGAAATTCAAGAACAATAATATATTGTATTCTTCCTTAAACTTTACATCAACTTTTTTCAAGTTACTCATAAGTTGACTAAAATTATTAATGTGTTGGCTCAAATTCGAGTCTTGTTTTATCTTGAACTTGTATTATTGTTGCTTAAGATAAATCTTGTTTGACAAAGACATAGATATATACTTTATCTCCAATTTCTTTCATATCTTAGTTAGTGACCTCTCAACCAACACATGATACCTCACGTTATCTACCAAGCATAAATAAATTATCACCACCGTCTTGACTTCCAACACCTTTCAATTTTAATCCTCTATCTTCTGAGACTTCTTATCCTAGAGCGTGATGACCATCTCTTGTTGTCTGAGGAGATCCTTGACACACTTTTATCGTAACCCCAAATTTGACAAATCATTGAACTTCACAAGAGCAACTTACATGCCTTGATTCACAATCTTCTAACCTTTAGTTCTGATACTAGTTGTTAGAAAATTCACCAACATGGAAAATAATATTAGCTAAGAATACAAACACATGATATAACATGGTTTAGTTTAATGCCTACGTACATGAAAAAAAGAACTTTTATTAATGAGTACAAGTCACAAAATTATACACAACCCTAGATAACATATCTTTATATAATAGACAATACTTAGTATCTAAGAAAATTTATCAAGGTCTAATTATGAGTCTAAAAAAGAGTCAAAACTATACCAAAAAAGTAAACCAAGAGAGTCTGGCATCCGTTAGTCCGAACTTCTGATCTCCCTGGCGTACTCAAGCTTTCTAGCATATGCCACCCCTTCGACCATAAGATAGCTAGCGGCAGCCAGTAAGCAAGAATTCCTTACCACACACTCAACAACAATTTCTAGATGATCCAATTCATATAGAACACAAATTATTCACTTGTAATGATTTAATTTAGAACTAACAATTCCACACTTATAATGTTTATTACTTTTGGATATCTGACAACTTTTGATAATATTCCTTCGATATTATGTAAATTAAGGCAAGTAAATTTGATTAATATTTTAAATAAAATATATGTATAATCATCTTCCTAGACTTGTTTATAGACTTGTTTATTAATGTTTAAAGACTTTGTTCGAATAAATTATATATCAAAAATGGTAAATACTTGAACATATTTGATAGTTAATTATTTTGAAAGTTTTCACGCGCAATAACAAATACTCACGCGTTAATTCTCATAAAATTAACGAATAGATTCATTAATAAATAATAAGACTTACTTGTTATAATGTGTTTCCACATGATCGTCGTAAAGAGATATTGTTACCAGTTAATTCGCGATCACTAACCTACCAGATACATGAACTATTTCCACAAATGATCTTACATGGCAAAATTTGATACCCTCAAGGATTAATACAAAATTCATCTTTTTTTAGTGTGGATAAGGGTGAAATCTTCCATTTTAGTAACAAGTTTTCTCCTACCTTTTATAGGGAGGCTCGACTCCCACGTGTGCGCCATGTGTCACCCACGTGCCGCTACGTGGCACGTCGTGCCTGCGTCGTGCGTCATGTGACTCGTCACATGTGCATTACGTAAATTGCCACGTGGTGACCCAAAAACTATTGGGTTTTTGGGTTTAATGGACCGAGTCCATTTTTGCCGAATAATGAGTGTAAATTGGAGTCCAAAGTCGAACAATTTTAATACTAAATTAGATTTATCTCAGTTTTTTTGTAGGTATTAGTATATACTGGAAAAGTTTCAGTCTATGAGCCAAATGGGTGGACCATATGAATTAGAAAATTGAAATTTGGAGTCACCTCTCGAATCTATTTATAAAATTTTGATACTAAACTAACGTAGAATTTGTCATATATTTTTCAAAATCAATAAGTCCAATTTATCATAGAATATTAAAGTTTTAATCCTCAAAGATGCACGAAAATATCATAACTCGCTGGAAATATAAACGTACAATTGACCTATTGTCTTTAATCTTTATAAGTATACAATTAACCTATTATGACCCGACGCGACGAATAAAACAACCAATGATTTTTCTCTCTCCAATCAAGGTCGGGAGATCGAAAGTAGGTAACACGTTTCAGTAATTTTGACATGGTCCTCTGTGACGGAAAAATATTCCCACACAAATTAGACGTGTGATTCGGTGTCGCATATTTAGAGCCTTCGAGAAATTAAGACGTGACAATGGCTATGGACAAAAGAAATTACGATGACCTTAACTTTCGGTAACATTGAGAATAAGTCGTTTAATTGTATGTGAGATAGAAATTAGGATGACGTTAACTTTCGGTAACATTGAGAAGAAGTGGGTTAATTTTGCTTCAACAGATTAGAACTTCAAAAAGTTACATGAATGGGCCCATAAGAAGTTATTTCTCTGCGCGTGAAACAGAAAATCGAGGCTTTTGTTTCTGTCGGCCCACACTTTGACACGACGGTTTTGACGCGGTGGGTACCTTCCCACTAGGCCTACTTGTAGTTTGTAACTTTGAAAGTGTTGCATAGTTCTTTTAATATATAATTCTTTTAGTTTATCATAAATCTTATATCCGAATTATAAGGTTCTAACCGAAAAAACAAATAAGAGGGAAAGACAATTATCATTCAGTTCAATTTAAGTCCATTTTCTAAACCGGTTTTTGATAAAGTTTGTCAGTCTTACTATTCCATTTAATTTAATTGGTCTAAGTATTTATCATGATAAAACAAATTAATTTCAACGTCATAGAGTGTTTTTTTATTAATGAGTTAATGGATGTCGGCAAATATTAAAAAAATGAGGACCGAAGTTGCCCGGTTTGGTAAGAGAATTAATCGTTGATTCCATGATAAGGAAAGTCGCAAGTAACTGAAATAACTGCCACGCCGACTCATCCTATAAACTTTCGGTTACCGGTGGCTCCCACAACCGAGAGCGATAGCTATCTCGATTTTTATTCAGTCGATTAATAAAATTGAAGTTCCGATTAAATATTAAAAAATTTTAAAAATTCTAAACAAATATTACATATTAATACGTTCTTAGTTATTTGAACTGAATATTTTTAAATTTAGCTCGAATAAGATTCTTACAAATTAGCGAAGTTGTACACCTCTCGCTTTCCTTGATCCACGCGTCACCGTGTACAACTGCATGCATTTCCTATAGTGAGGATTGTAGACGACAGGTCATGCTCCTGTTGGACGACGACCGGAGGGCCCCCTCCATTAATTTTTAGTGCGCATGGAGGCTACAAAATAAGATTATATAATAAAGTAGTAGGAAATAATATCTTGTGCTCAAAGGACAAAAATTGGGACCTACTGTATCATTATATATTAATATTCCAATTGCACTTCGAGAAAAAATAAATTTTGTATTAAACGACACAAGCAATCAGTTATCAGAGCAAGTAGTAGTCAATTATCAAATGTCTCATATTTTACAAATATTTTCGCAATCAAGCATGTACACATTTTCTAATATTTAATATTTGAACTTTTTCAGTAACATCTCATTCTTTTTTAAAAAGCAAGGTGCTGGTTCTTTTAAGAGGTTCAAATTATCTCGGATGAGATTTGATCTTGTAAACGCTTATCCAAAATAGTCATGTAGTAAAAGGGATAAAAGGGACAAAATAAAAAAAATAAAAGTAGAGAAGGGGTGGGTATTGATTTAATAATTTATTTACTTAAGTGGGTATATTCAATTTTAATTTTTTTGAATTTTTAATAGACAAGTTTTTTTAACTAATTATTTAATTTTTATTATAATCTTTGAAATATATGGAAATGCTATTGTATGTAATTCTCCATACCATTTGATACAATTATGAAAATTATTTTAATATAACTAAATAAACTATTTAAATATATGTTTGACTAAATCTATCAAAAAAATCATAATTAATATTATATAATTAATTACTCAATATTATATATCATTTGATACAACCACTTAAATAATTTGATAAAACTAAATAAATTATTTAATATACTTGAGTAAATTATTTGATATAATAAGATAAATTATTTGATATAATAGGATAAATTATTAGATATAATTATGTAAATTATTTAGCATAATTAAATAAACAAGTAATAAATGGTTAAATTGTTCGAACATATGTTTGACTAAATTATTCTTCAAATCACCATTAGCATTATCAAATTAATTATTTAAGTTTATATATCATTTGAAGTAACTTTGTAAATCACTTGATATAACTGGATAAACTATTAAACATAATTAGATAAATTATTTATTATAATAGAATAAAGTATTTAATATATATACAGATAAATCATTTAAACAACTATTTAACTAAATTTATCTAAAAAATTAAAAATTATTATATGAAAATAATTATCTAACATGATATACTATTTAATATAATGAGATGAAATGTTTAAAATAAAAAAATAAATTATTTGAGAATGATTAGAAAAATATTTTATATAATTTAATAAATTATTCAATATAAATAGGTAAACTATTTGAAATAATCATGTATAGTAATTTAAAATCATAATTAACATTATCAAATTATTTATTTAACTATACACACCATTTGAAATCTTCAAACTAACAATTTAATATAACCAAGTAAACTATTAAATATATTCGAGTAAACTATTAGATATAACGAGATAAACTATTTAACATAATTGAGTAAACTATTTGAAATAACCGTGAAATTTATTTTAACATATGTTTGACTAAATTCATTTAACAATCATAATTAATATTATCAAAATAATTATTTAAAACGATATACTATTTCATATAAGTGGGTAAACCATGTGATATAATTAAATAAACTATTTTTGTAAGGTAGATATTTACACCAAGTTACACCTCCTAAGAATCAATCTTTGGATCTCCGTCAATCAAGTCAGGATGGAAACACTAAAAGCTAATGCTTTCAACTTAGTGAATATTCAGATTCGTAGTATGCTAAAAAAGGAGGACAAGCCTCTATTGGTCGTGGAAATAGGAGAGGTCGCTCATGTGGAGGGCACAATATAGGAAGAGGGCACAGTGGGCTAGTCACTAATGAAGCACAAACTCGTTCCCATGGAGGATCCATTCTAGGCAACATCACTAGATTTGATGGAGATTGCACTATGTTTCCATAGATAATAGATGATCAATGGAATAAAGTCTTTGCAGTTTTCAATGGTGCTAAGTCACACTACAACCTCTTCTACAATGGACAAGCTTTTTCGTAAGAAAGGACGTGCCTAGTGATTCTTTGATAAAGGTGCCTTAAATCACTTGACTTGCAATTTGAGCTATCTGAGTGATGTTGTGAACATTCCTCCTTGTCCAATTGAACTACTAGATGGTAGTGAAGCATAGCAAAAGCTGGGATTGTTGAACTTGGTAGGTGGTTGATGTTGCGCTATATTTTATTTGTTCTTTAGTAGAATTACAATCTCAACTCCATATCGTAACTAATTTAAGATTTGTACCATACCACTAGTTTTGTTGATAAATTGTGCATTTTATAGGATACCACTTCAAGAATGATGATTGGTGTGGATAAAAAATAGGTAAGGGTGTACGTATTACATGTGGTGGTTTTAGTTTGTACATTCAAGGTGGTTTAGTGACTCAATTGACTTGTGACACTGATGTCTTGGCATCCTTCACATAAAATCATAGCTATGTTACCTTTTGTCAACAAGAATGCTAGTTAGTTGTCGAACAATCTTTGTGATATTTGTTTCTGGGCCAACTAAATGCAAAACTCTTTTCATTTAAGTTATAATAAAGTGTAGGAACCTTTTGATATACTTCATTATAATTTATGAGGTGATATCACATTCTTTCATCTTGTGGTGCACATATCTTTTTTTTAACTATTATTGATGATTTTTCTTGAATGATATGTTAGTCTAGTGGCAAAAAAAGAGAGAGGTCATTTCTATTTTTCCAAATTTTTGCAACATGATAATGGCTCAGTTTGTTAAATAAGTTAAATTAGTTTGAAGTGAGAATGGTTTGTAATTTATTGGACTACATCCTTATCTCTGTGAGCATGGTAATATATATCAGATTTCATGTATTGATACTGCTCAACAAAATGGACAAGTAAAATGGAAGCATCATCATATTCTCAATGTTGGTCGTGTCTTACAATTCTAGGATAATTTGTTGCTTTAGTTTTTGGGTGAGTATATTCTTACTATAGGATTCTTGATGAATCGTACTCTGACATAATTTTTTAAGGACAAGAGCCCTTATAAAATATTGTTTGGCTCACATATTCTACTTTGAGAACACTTGGATGCTTATGTTATGCTTATCATAAGCTTTGTATTAAAGATAAATTTGCTACTAAAGTTCATTGTTGCATATTTATTAATTATCCCATGGTCAAAAGGGATGATAACTATATGACTTGAAGAGTAAAAAAATCTTTGTCTCTCAAGTTGTTGTATTCTTTGAAGACGTATTTCTGTTTATTGAGCATTCTACTCTTTCTGTACTGCCTCCTCTACTTACTACATCATCAGCGACACCTACCTCAAATTTTAATATTGACATTGCTCTAATTGAACATCTACTGGGTGGCACCTCTCATGTAAGAGGGAGCATGCCTACTTTGTTGATTGAAGCTGCACATCATATTCCTACTATTCCTGAATAATAACATGTTTTTTATGATACTTCTATGATTGATAGGACTGTTACAAAAAGTGATATTTCTAATATTGCAAACATAAAGCCTACTACTATTGCTCATCCATCACCTGTTAATGTTTCTCTTGGCCATGGTCAATAATCATGTTTGCATGCTACAAAATTTCATGATTTTATCATAAATCATGTTTTAGCTTGTACTACCACATACTACATTGTCCTTGCTATTTTCTCACATCGATTGTGCACCTCAATATGGTCTATCCTATTGCAAATTATGTTACCAATGCTAACTTTAACTTGTGTCATTGTTAGTTTGTAATAACTATTACTCATGGACACAAAATATGCTCACTTTGGTAAAGTAGTTAAAGACTATTATTGGCGTGCAACTATGAAAGATGAGATTAATGCTCTTGAATGCAATGGATATGCATAATGTATTTTTACACAGTGACTTGGTTGAATAAGTTTATATGAAAGTTCATCCTGGTTTTACTAATACTAGTTTCTGTCAAGGTGTACCTTCAAAAATTCTTATATGGTCTCCCTCAAGCTCCACGTAATTGGTTTGCCAAACTGGTAATCTCTCTTTAGCACTATGGCTTTTGTTAGTCGTATGTTGATTATTTGCTTTTCACGACTCATCATGATGGTGTTTTTTTATGCATCCGTATTTATGGAGATGACTTCATCATTGGTGAAAGTCATCGGGATTCTATTTTGCTAATCAAGTCTTATCTTTCCCGATATTTTCATATGAAGGATCTTGGTATCTTTAAGTATTTTTCCATTTAAGGATAGGTCAAGGACCTTATGGTATTTTGGTGTTGCAATGTAAGTACATACTGACATTGCACATGATGATGGCCTACTTTGTGCCAAACCTACTACCTTTCCTATTGAACCTAATCATGGTTTAGCACTTGACGACAGACTCAAATTTGACAATAGTGAAGCTTAGTCACTTAATGGGATGATTGATTTATTGGTTTAGTACTCGCCTCAAGCTCAGTTATTTTGTTCACATTCTCTCTTAGTTTATGTAGTGTCCTTCTTATAAAAACTGACATACTACACTTGATGTGGTGCATTGTTTCAAGGGTTGCCCAAGTCAAGATGTGTGTGTTTCAGTAGTGGTATTGCCATCTTGCTCTACAACTATTATGACTTAGACTGGGCTAGTTATCCTCTCACATTGTGCTCTTTGATGGGATACTTGATTCGACTCAACTTGTCACCTATCTTCTAGAAGACTAAGAAGCAATCAAAAGTTAGCTGCTCTTCTGCTAAAACTTAATATCGATCAATGGCTACTGCTGCATGCGAACTTCAGTGGTTAACCATACTTCTTCTTGACATGAATATATCTCCTTCCAATCTGATAGTTTTTTATTGTGACAGCCAACGTGTCATCTACATTGTTACTATTCTATATTTCATGAGCGTACTAAACATATTAAAATTGGCTGTCATTTTGTTCGTGAAATTGTTGAGAGTGGGCGTCTTGTCTTGCATCATATTCCTATATATTCACAGTTAGCTGACATTCTTACCAAGGCTCTTGGTCGCGTCAGTTTAAGTTTTTGCTCGTCAAGTTGGACATCCAAAATATATATGCTCTATCTTAAGGGTTAGTATTGGACCTTAAGTGTATGTTCATCATCTACAGCTGTACGTATTTACGTAGTTTCTTAACTAGAGTTACCTACCTTCTGCGTATTAGGGTTAGGGTTGGAATGCCAGCGTGATTTAATTGTCCGATTGTTTAATGACGGGTTTTCTTCTCCATACAATTATTTCAAACATTTTGTTTATTTAAAATGATAGGGTAAAGTCTTTTCTTAAATGTAGTTATCTTATCTCATTTAAGCTTGTCCTTCTTATCACTCCCGCTGCAATTTTGACCGTTTGGAAGTGATAATGATGTTTGAGATTGAACATAACTAATAAATTATATAATAATATCACGAGGATCAGATAAATTATTTAGATATAATCAATATCAGAAACACTTTTCTTTGTAAAATCCGCTTTTATTTCCAGCAGATAGATTAGTGTATCATGAGAAGACCATCAAGGTCGTGCGAGACATAAATTTTGGAAAAATGTAAATATACTTCAAATTTATTTATTTTCCAGTAAAAGTATATTCTTCGAATTGGAAATTCGCTCGTAGAGATAAACACGTTTGTCACATGGTTGGTGGACCGTGAATGAAGTTTATCAGTTGGTTAATTGGTCAGCGATCCAGCTCAGAATTTACACTTTAAGACCTGTTTAGTCTTTACTTGGGATGTGACGAGGATATATACTTTTTCTATGCACCGCAGCCCCATGTGTCAGCTCAGAAATTCTCTATTCGAATACAAACATATAGTTCCCTGCCTTCGAAAAACCTTTCTAAATCAACTTATTTATCTAGAGTGAAAGTATTTCAGAAGAATTTGGAGTATTTTTTCCGAAAAAAGATATCCAGTTACTTAGTTGAATCCAGTGAATCGGTCAACCTGATCATTTGAATTGGTGATCAATAACATTTGAACCACTATTCAAATTCAGGTGGAAAAAAGACTCAGATATAATCAGAAATTGTAATCCGACTACCGGTCAAACGTTAGTTACAAATAATTAAGCCATAGTACAGGTCTCAATTTTTTTTATAAGACCTCATAAAGTAACTTTCAAACCTTTTTGGCAACCTATCTAAAATTGTCGATCACCTCAATTATTTGGCCCATAACTATGATTAAACTCCTGTCGGTTTGCCGATATTCTTTTTATGTCTTTTCATATTGTCATATTTCATACATGTAAGAAAATCTAGTAAAACGTATTTTTCAGGTAGACCAGAGTCTCATTTCCTTTGTAAAATACCTATATGTTCAAATAATCATTTTCTATTTATCAATCCCCCTTATTCCATCTCATACTCGCACCGTCCTTAAAGCTAGAAAAATATTTTTGTAACGATTTTAAAGTTTAGTAATATAAGTTCATGAAATGATTTTCAAGGAATATATATTTTCAACATTTATTCTCTCATAAAAATAGAACATGGCTGTCTTGACAAGGAAAATATGATGTACTCTATTTGGTGCTATTATATAGAGTATTTGATACTAAGGTGGTGTTCTCGAAATTCACTCCCTCACTCCCTCTCGGCTTTGATGCATGTTCATGGAGAAAGTAAAGTTTAGTTTGCTGTTTATGGTGTTATTATTTAAGTTATATGAAATTCGAGGAATGAAGTTATCTTTGAACATATTCGTACTCATATAATTCTATTTTTTTTTTCTAAAGAACATAATACATATACATGTATAATAACTTTTGGAGTAATAAAATCTATCTATTTAAAAGGAAAAAAACAGAGCCAAGGGCCACACACATGCATGCTTGGAGTTTTTTGGGTGTTGGGGTGTGCAAACCTAATTGGCTGCTTTAATTAATTATTCTTCCGTTATATATTCTAATTTTGCTTAGCAATCATGTGTTGCATATTTTATTCATAGATTGAGCTATCTTATATTTTCACCCTGATCGATAAGCCTAAAGCACATGCCCCTTTTTGGGTAAGTACATTTTATTTCTTCCTTGACAAAATAAATTATTTCTTCGTAGTAAAATAAAATATTTACAATTAGGGTGTTAATTCTTCTCACAAGGATACACAATTGCAATTGTAAACTTCGTTGACTTTCTGAAAATACATGTCAATTGTAATTAAGTATTTATGATATCAGAATCATTCGTGTCACGACGCGGACAAGAAACCACATACTAGTTACTTTATTTTTTTTTTTCAAAAGTATTATCTCCATAGTAAATTATTTTACGTTCCAGTGGAATCAATTCAAATAGCATAATCCCGTTATCTTAAGAATTTTCGAAGGTCGGCATCCGCGGAAGAACCAAAACAGTATCTCCACGTACGTCGACGTAGAGGTGATTGGTTCCGATCACCTTTTCCGTTGGAGTCGACAAGCTTCTATTTCTTTTAACTTTTAAATAATAAGCTTCTATTTCTTTATATCTTCCGTTGGCCTTCTATATACATATAAGAATATTGGATTATCTGCCGTTGGCTTTTGAATATTAGTTATAGTTCGTTGTCACGCAACTAGAGATAAACCATTATATTAAAGAAACTTATAAAAACCATTATTTAAAGCATAAAAGCTACGAAGATGATCAATCTTCGGGATTTGATGAGATAGATTTTGCCCAATTTTTGGTTGGTTGCCTTTGATCATTGCCTTTTAACGATAACCAACGGAAACAGTTGGCCGATTTGATATATTTTGGATCGTCCTACTAGAAAATAGAAAATAGAATAAATATGGATTCTACAAATAAGTTTATACGGTACAGAATTTAGACAAATCGTGCTAGTATTTTCTTTTTCCAATATTGGTATTTTGTTATATGATATTATCATTTTCTTCGTGCGACAATAACATGCATTTTATATTTTTATTTTTGCGAAAATGATATGTACTTCATGCGATACTAGCTTGTGTGGTTTTTTTTTATTACTTTGATTCTATAATTTTTAATTTTTGGCAAAAAAGTCTCCACATATGTATTTTTATTTTTATAAGAATAATAATTTTTTCTTACAATGTCAACTCGTGTTATATTTTATTTCTTTCATCTTTTTAGATTTTTGTAAAAAATATCATATATACTCTTTAAAAAATATTATTTCTGACCCAGTTCACTCCGTCCTAAAAAGTCTATGACAACTAGATCAATTTCAACTAGGAATGGTGATGGGTAGGGTCTACGCATACCCTAGTTTAAAAAGTTGGACCCATATCCTACCCTAGACCCTTAAGATTTTTCATTACTAGATTCATACATTTACCCTCAGGGTCTGTAGGGTATATAAGGTCTTTCAGGATTCGACCATTTAATTAAATACAATATATTTTTTAATATAAAAATTTAATTTTATATATAAAATTTAACTAAATCATAATAAATATATTAAAATTTATTAAGAAATATCTAATATATTACTAAAAAATAATTTAAAAAGTCAATTACGTAGAGTATATTTCAGAATATTTAAGAAATATATTATATTTTATAAATAAAAATTAATAATAATAAGTCTAATTAGAGTTTAATCATGATTTAGTTAGAGTAGGGTCTAAATTATGGTAAAAAGGTAAGGGTAGGGTAAAAATTTATAGGATTCATACCCTACCCTCGACCCTACTTTTAAATGTAGACACATACCCATACCCTACCCTTGAGCCAGTCAAAGTCAATAGATCCTCGACCTACGGGGTAAGGGTAAGGTCCGACCTGCAGGGTATGGGCATTTCTGCCATCCCTAATTTCAACGTCCAAGTCAACTAGATCAATTTTCATGCGGCCCACACCGACGTTATTCTTGGAAAAAAATATCAAGTGATAATTGGTGAAAAATAACTAGCTTAACCATAATCTTCTCTAGGGTAAATTTGTTACTGTTGCGCAAAAAATAGATATGTTAGAAATTCGAAAACGATCTAAAGACGGATCCGGAGTGGTCGTCCTAAGATGTGATTCGAACGAATAATGCAAAGATGGAAGAAATATGAGGAAAACGAAGAGAAGATATATAGATCTGACTTGGTAGATAAGAAAAGAATTGGTGGAAGAGCAAGAACTTTATTGAATTATAGGGGAAGAGGACAAGAGGAAAACATAAATGATAAAAGCTACATCTATCCTACGCTAATATAAAAAGCCGAAGCTTTGATAAGAGATTTGATATGTTGTGTTGTATTGTTGGGGGTCCTTTCTTCTATCTCAAGCCTGTCATTATATAGAAAAAACTAGTCCTAGTCTGATACCAAAAACCCTAGGCCGTTTAGTACAAAAAACCTAAATTATCCCCGGTCTCAAATAAGAAAAACTAACTGCCCGAAACTTCCAAGCTGATTATGACATCTTTCTGCTTCGAATTTGGAAAAGTGATAAACTACAAAGTTGTAGATCTATCTCTTATCTTTATGTAGCTTTTGGAATCACCTCAATCTGATATTTGAGCAGTTAGTTACAAATTGTTTACTAAAACTGGTCAGAAAATCCGCGAGTTAATTTTCCGCTACAACAATGCCCCCCATACGTCAATGTTTTGACGCTAGGAAAAGTGTTGACGTGTATCCATCTTTGAACATGCGGAAAATTAGATATCCGGCCAAGTTAAAGCCGTAATATGCAAAGAATTTGCTAGTGAATCAGTCAAGACCTAGCCATTGTCGGCCTGCAGATGATCCCTCTTCTGGTATATCCGTGTGCTCATAATTTTTTCGAGGGCACTTGAATTCAGTCTTATATGGCTGAGTAGAAACTCCATACTTTTCATTAAAATAATTGTACGAACATTGTTGAAGGTCTCTAACCTTTTTCTTTTGAATTCTTTCCTTCAACCTTCTTCGTTGAGTCTTAGTGAAAGCTAGCTGACGAGTTTCTTGACATTTGCCCCCCGAGTGTAAGTTTGATTTTCTTGGCACTTCTTTCTGCATAGACTCCATATAATGGTTTTGGCACCTTATAGATTGCTCACTTCTTGTAGCTCGTGTCTTACGTAGTTCTTTCTTAGACCACGCAAGCTCTTTCTTGGGCACCCAGACCTTAGTAATCTTACTATCTTGGAGAATATTTTGCTCAATCTTCAACTGAGTAAGTACATCTTTCTTAACCCACGCATACTCAAACTGTCTCATGCCAGTTCCGGTTGATTTTGGCCATTTTCAACATCTTTTTCCATGCATGAGTATCTATTGAAGTGATGTGGAATTTGCACAGTAGACAATCGCTTTACTGTACTCTTACTTGGTTCAACAGTCTCCATCATGCGTATGTCTTGCTCCTCGGATGTAGTAAGTTGAGTTGTAACTTGGGCTTGCTCCTTGATCGAGGTAAGATCATCTTGCTCCTCAATGGTCGTAAGATCGATATACTCCTCAGCCAAAATAATTTCAGCAGATGTAGGAACATTAATCACTATATTGCAGTGCTCTTCATGCCCCCCGGGTGAGGTAGAATTTTCATCATTAAAGTGAACTTTCTTCTTTGTGTCTTTATGTTGAGCTAAGACATGATTGGGCAAATGTGATGCGGACTTCAGTAACATGTGACTTGGCGGAGACCCTAAAATCCCCTTAGTAGAAGAAGACCCAAGGATCTTGAAAGACGGTGGAGGTCCGAGAATTCCTTGCGTTGGGAATGCCTCTTTCTTCTCCTCAATTATGGGCATTGTAAACTCAATGACTGTAGTATTGACCACGGATAGTACTTCTTTCTCAATGACCGTGGTATCGGCCAATCGTAAACTAGTCGTTTCGTCAACCTCTTCGACTGTCGAAATATAATCTTGGATAGATTCAGTCGATTTATGCATAATTGTGTCAACTTTAGTCTTATAACTGTGTGAGTCAAAACATCTTCGATCTTCAAGTTCATGCATGCTCCATGATGGTAAAAATGACTCTTTCTTATTGATGGTTGTAGTGTCGGTCCGCTGTGGACTAGCTGTTTGTTCGCTCTCCCATATAGGCGGGCTACAATACTGCATAGATATAGCTGGTTCATGCACGGCTGTATCAATTTTAGTCTCGTAATTGGGGGAGTTGAAATATTTTTGGTCTTCAGCTACTCCACGTGTATAGCATCTTTCCATATATCGAATCACCACCTCACTGATAGAAACTGATAATAAATACTCGAAGTACTCCATCGCTTTTTGCCAAGCAGCCCTGGGAAATAAATTATATTTAAAGTTGGAGCAAAAGTTTTGAGCACGTTGAGTTCTCCTATTTGAACTTTCTTGGTGTAGTAAATAATATCCTCAACCAGATGATCGGGTAACTCACAACCATATGTTTTAACATCCTCAATCAGATAAGCCGACGATTCACTACCAAAGACTGATATATGTTCAATCAAATCCTCAGGTAATTCAACACCGTAATAGGTATAATAAAACCACTCTACAACTATAAAGTGAGTTTCTCTCCAACCTTCTTCCTTAGTTAATACGAGAGCATATGTATGTTCCAATCTGTCCTTCATGATCTTGAAAGACATTTTTCTTTACAGATTGACCAATCTTTATTATTTGGGCCGTATCTTTCTCGTCAAGGATCCGATTGAAATGATCTTGGTACTTCTAGAAAGCTGAGAGATATGCCTTCAATCTGCATGATTTAAGTTTTTCCAGATTTGGGCTGTAAAAGACCGGAAAGACTCCCCAAAATTCACGGATCTGGCTGGATGTCAACTTACAGATTGACCACTATGTAGTATTTCGGTCTTAACTTTCTCGTACGAACTCCGATTTTGGCGTTCTTTGTGTCCAGAGAAAGAGGAAAGACCGTTCTCTAACTTCCGTGATTTAAGTTTCTTCAGATTTGGCCTGTAAAAGGCCGGAAAAATATCTCAAAGTTCGCGGATCTGGCTGGATGCCAACTTACAGATTGACCACTATGTAGTATTTTGGTCTTAATTTTCTCGTACGAACTCCGATTTCAGTGTTCTTAGTATCCAGAGAAAAAGGAAAGACTGTTCCCTAACTTTTGTGATTTAAGTTTTTTCAGATTCGGCATGTAAAAGGCCGGAAAAGTATCTCAAAGTTCGTGGACCTGGTTGGATGCCAACTTACAGATTGACTACTATATGGTATTTCGGTCTTAACTTTCTCGTACGAACTCCGATTTTGGCATTCTTAGTGTCCAGAGAAAGAGGAAAGACCGTTCTACAACTTTTCTGATTTAGATTGCTTCAGATTCGGCAAAACAAAGGCCAGAAAATATCTTCAAAGTTCACAGACCAAGCTGGACGCCTTTTTTAGCACAATCTTTGACCGGTTTTGATCTCTTTTGAGAAAAGACTCAAAACCGAATAGGTATTCTCGTGAATCACTCTTCTCAGATGCCCTCCTTAGTCCCACCGAGCGTGCCAAAAAACTGTTGCGCAAAAAATAGATATGTTAGAACGTCAAAAACGATCTAAAGACGGATCCGGAGTGGTCGTCCCAAGATGTAATTCGAACGAATAAGGCAAAGATGGAAGAAATATGGGAAAAACGAAGAGAAGATATATAGATCTGACTTGGTAGATAAGAAAAGAATTGGTGGAAGAGCAAGAACTTTATTGAATTATAGGGGAAGAGGACAAGAGGAAAACATAAATGATAAAAGCTACATCTATCCTACGCTAAGATAAAAAGCCGAAGCTTTGATAAGAGATTTGATATGTTGTGTTGTATTGTTGGGGGTCCTTTCTTCTATCTCAAGCCTGTCATTATATAGAAAAAACTAGTCCTAGCCCGATACCAAAAACCCTAGGCCGTTTAATACAAAAAACCTAAATTATCCCTAGCCTCAGATAAGAAAAACTAACTGCCCGAAACTTCCAAGCTGATTATGACATCTTTCTGCTTCGAATTTGGAAAAGTGATAAACTACAAAGTTGTAGATTTATCTCTTATCTTTCTGTAGCTTTTGGAATCACCTCAATCCGATATTTGAGTAGTTAGTTACGCATTGTTTACTAAAACTGGTCAGAAAATCCGCGAATTAATTTTCCGCTACAACAGTTATGATATATATTGATTTTTTTAGGATAATTCTTTAGCGTTGGCATATAATTAGTTTTTGAAATGAAAATGGTTTTTCATAAAGGAGGAAGTCAGGAAGATATGTGTCACCACCGTCACCAACTTTCTCTCATGTTACATCTAAACTTTGTAATGTTAAAGCTTTTTTCTTGAGCATATTTCCCCCCGTGTCAAGCTTTATAACGTTAAGTGAACTCAAGATGCATGAAATGCAAAAAAAAATTAAAGACTTTGATCATAAGAATATTTCTGAATATGAATTTGTCTCGAAAAGCGAGTTGTATGTATCGTACTTCATACTTTTGTTTTGGATTTATCTGTTCAGCTTTTAGATTTTGATAATAAGCATATGTTACATTATAATACACTTTTTCACTTAATGATCGAACCACGTAAAAAATGTCGCTATTATTATTCACATGACATGCATGTATCATACTGGGTCGCAGATTCATCCAACGGTTGAATAAACCGTAACGATCGTCCTGCAAACATTTTTATGAACACAATGTTTTCACTCCAAGAAAAAAGTAAAATCTAATTTATTTAAACAAATATAATAAAATTTAATATTCAGTGATTTATGAGGCCTATAAAAAAATTGGCATTTTAAGCATTGTGCCATGGGAACAAGTACTTTTGGTTGTACATAAACATATACACAAGTACATAGGCATAATAGTGTGGTGCTCATGGTGTAACTTTCTCTTTCAAAATAATACACCATGTACTAATTTTTTTTGCATAACATGAAAAGAATATATATCTTAGACAAGAATCAAATTGCAAATCAGGATCTTAAATTCCCAGAGCAACAAGTGAGGGAAAATATTCAAAATATGCTAAAGCTGGAGACCGAACACCCTCAAAGTGGAGGTGACCTTCCTTGAACAAGCATTTATTCTCATATTGGAACCAACGACGGCCCATCAAATTGCAGGAATATATAGAATCTTGGAAATATGGTCTTTACCCTCGTCATCCCTGACCCAGTTTATTAGCTGAAAGAACTCAAATAATACAAGATATACTAGGTAAAAATACTTATTTTAAAAAATCGAGTAATAATCTGTTATAAATTCCAATTGGGATCTGATTCGACTGTACAGTCTCCCCGGTACATGAAGGTTCTTATTAGCTACTTGAGCAACATGTTGCATTACATGTGGTGAAGTCAAAATGTGCCGATGCATGCGGGGGATCAAATCATAATGTATGATAGTGTGCCAACGATATTCTTTGCAGGTTCTATTGAATGAAACACGTGGAAAAGATTGACAAGATACTTGTTATTACCCATCAAATTAAAATGCAAATGTTCTCGAGAATATTATACCAGTAGTGGCAATTAAATACTATATATTGTCTAAGTGATATATTTGACATTAAACCATTTTATTTTCCACCATATATTTTTCTCTTTAGGCCCCAATACTCCATCTGGCCCACTTACTTCCTTCGTCCCTTTTCTAAATATTTGCGAGCCCGCTTTATTTCGTGAAAATTTACATACTCATTTTCATATAATTTGAAGTTGAATATTTGATGTAATTGTTGTACAACCCATTTAATAGACATTTTCATAGACATTTAATACGCAGTGTTCAAACCTAACACATTTAGTTGTGGAAATTTCTGACGAATAATTAAGTGATAATTTGAACTATACAAAAGCGGGGGAAGATGACGTGATTTCATGGTGGCTGGAATCTGTGAGAGTTTAATTAATAAGCTTTATTCAATTAAGTTCGCGCGCTAAAACAAGAACTATCTTTATATTATTTTTATTTGATGAGCCATGGCGATGGTGTAGTTGATGCATGCATTTCAAGTGGTTGGTTATTATTTTTTGTAACAAAGTATGGACATCTTTAGAGAATACCTATTAAAAACATTTCGGAGAATATTTTGTTCTAAAGCGTCATCCGTAGAATTCCATGCTGATGAACAGAATTGGGATTCCGCCTAATGTCTGAAGAAATACTTTTCATGTATAAATTATGGTATATTTCATATCATTACAGACAAATACACAACTTTTAGAGAAGAAAGAATGTTGACCCTTCCTCCCAATTTCACCTTATTCTATTCCAACTTGAATGGAATGGTGTTTGTCGTCGGTTATAACTCTTCAAAGTCGTTGGAATTTATGCCTCATGCAGAGACGGTGATCTAGTTTACACCAATGGGGCAGTCAAATGGAATATATGAAATCGGAATCAAATTTCGTTTAGTAATAAATGCAAAATTTCTAGATTTAGATATGATCTTCTCCAAAATATATACCTAATTTGGATCCATATAAAACACCATTATTTCAAAAAAAACGTTGTGACTAGTCGACTGGCACAAAAACGTGTCGTTTTCTTACCAAGACTTCGAGAATAGTTGGTATGATACCCCATATATGTACTGTGTGAAAGACTTAAGTAATTTGATTGTTACTATCCATACCAACAAGGTGCACCTTCTTTTTGGGCGCACATCCTGAAAGAACTTCAAGGTTAAACGCGTTTGGCCGAGGGTATGATCAGGATGGGTGACCTCCTGGAAAGTTTTCCCATGGTGCGTGCAAGTGAGGACAAAATACGTTGAAAAGACCTGTGTTAGTACAGTAGAGCCAGTCGAATAAATCACGATGCGTTACATTTGATATCAGAGCGACCTCGGCTTGTACGGTGTGATTCGGGGATCGAATGCACCTACAACCAAGAGATTCTGAGATTGTGTGTATCTGGCGCGACGAGGACATCGCGTATTTAGGAGGGGTGAATGTGATACCCTGTATATGTACTGTGTGAAAGGCTTAAGTAATTTGATTGTTACTATCCATACCAACAAGGTGCACCTTCTTTTCGGGCACACATCCTGAAAGAACTTTAAGGTTAAACGCGTTTGGCCGAGGTGTATGATCAGGATTGGTGACCTCCTAGAAAGATTTTCCTGGGTGCGTGCGAGTGAGGACAAAGTACGTTGAAAAGACCTGTGTTAGTATAGTGGAGCCAGTCAGTTAAATCACAGGGCGTTACAGTTGGACAATCCAATGATTATTCGTCCAACTAATTATACCATTCGATCGAGGTTAAACTGATAAATATATATTTTTTTTAGAAAAAATTGATGTTAAATACAGAAATTATTTTATGCAAATGTTTAAAGTTAACCTCTCCACAGACAACTGAATGATTATTCGTCCACCTAATTATACCAGTCGATCGAGGTTAAACTGATAAATATATTTTTTTTTTCAAAAAAATTGATGTTAAACACAGAAATTATTTTATGCAAATGTTTAAAGTTAACCTCTCCACAGAAATGATTCATCTTCTAGTCCATGTTTAAAACTTATCAACACATTGAAGATTTCTGAACAACATGATCACGGCCTTATTTTCCAAAGAGAAAGTTGTAGTGTATCCACTTATTCCAAGGCATTTTATTTAGATGAGGTTGTTATAAATTCAGTATTCGTTCGCTTTCCACGTACAAATTGCATCAGTTTGGTAACTTGGGTCATTTACTTTTCGTCATGCCAAGTGTTATTTTGCCAAATATTCTCTCTCTTTTTTTCCTTGCTTAATCTCTGATGGTTCGTGTCCAAGCTTCCGTGATATTATCTCTCTTATGCTTATATTTCGACATTTACTGAAATCCAATTTTGGATCATGTAGGATAACAAAAGTTTATGAAACTCTCTCGACAAAATAGGATAGACTGACCCATGTCTCTAATAACTTTGGCACCACCATTCAGACAAAAAAAAACACTGTACAATTATTCTCTAAATGGTATCACGCTTCTGTGTGTGTGTGTGTGTGTATATTAAATGCTGCTTCCAACCCGAATTTCAACTTCAAATCTCCTTTCTCCGACCAAAATTTAGATTTTTCCACCAAAAAAGAAATAAAATATAGATGTTTCTCCAAAGAATAGGGAGCCATATAACAATTAATTTTTTTTTTTGGTGAAATAGGAGTAAGCCATGAAATACCGAAATCCTTCATCCACCCATGAACTGGCGCTACATTTGTTCAGATACTCCAAAATTGTAGAAACGTTGACATTCAGAATTAGCGGTTTAGTGTTTTGAGTTTAGCATTCAGATTCGTGACACTAACTATTACCAGCCAACGTTAAAATCTAGTATTACTTGAAAAGGTGATAATAGGCTTGTTGTCGATTCGATCCACCGTAACACATTCTTTCCTATTTTGCAACTCCTTTAATTTGAAGAAATCAAAAGGCTCATCCAATGTGCAAGATTTCACTCGGCTGATTTGTTAGCCAACATAAAGCCCAATAACATCAATATAGCCCATTGGGCTCTAGCTAACCCAATTAGGCTCGCCGTACAAGATTGGATCACCTAATGTAGAAGGCCCACACTGTTTTGAACTACCTAAACTTGTGTTGGGCAGTTTATACTTCAATTAATGAGCTAGCCACTAGAAACTCAAACGACATGAATTTATTGACAGAAATTAAGTTAGATATTATAAAGTCCAAAGGAGACGTAAACAAGTTAGCTATTAGTTTAACTCTTGTCAGCTTTACATATCCATGAAATTAAGTTGGGATTAATAATTAAGCAGTATTTTTATGGCCACTAATTGGTTTGTTATGCACGAATTTGATTTGGTGGGGACGAAAGAGAGAATGTCTCCATATGGATATTAATTTTTGATCTTCAGATATTATTTTTTTTCAAAAGAATTTAGATCCGATGATTTAAAAGTTATCACGTATATTTTTGACTTTTTGAAACACATTAAAATCTCGCCTCTCTCTTCTCATTATTTTGTTTCATTTTCTCTCTTTTTCCTATTTCCTTTTCTTTTTCTCCTTAGTTTTCTGAATTCTCTTTCTCCTTCTTTCCTTTTGCTTTTCCTTTCTCTCCCCTTTCTCCATTTCCAAAACCCCTATTTCTTTCCTCCTCCGACGATCTCTTCCTAGCCGACGGTTGGGCCTTCTTCGTGCATCTCCTCATCATTTTTGCCATCTCCTCATCATCCTTCGCGTGGCCCACATCATCCTCACCGTCCCCCTGTCATTCCCGTGCATCCTCTCATCATCCCCGTTGTCCTCTCGTCCTCCTCCTCCCTCGATCGTCTATCCTCCTCTGACGACGATGACATCCTCCTCCTCCTCCTCCTCCTCCTCCTCCTCCAACACCGCCTTCTGTTCCAATCGTATAAAACCAGCAATAGAAAAAAATAGCAACCCAGAATAAAAATCAGCAACTCTGAATGAAAAACGAGCAACATCCAATAAAAACCAGCAACACCGAATAAAAGACCAGCAAAATTGAATAAAAAACTAGCAACAACAAATAAAAAAAGTAACATCGAATAAAAACCAGCAACACCTAATAAAAACTAGCAACATCAAATAAAAATCAGCAACACCGAATAAAAAATCAACGACCCAAAATAAAAAACCAGCAACCCAGAATTAAAAACCTGTGACACTGAATAAAAAACCAGCAATACCGAATAAAAAGCCAACAAAATTGAATCAAAAACCAGCAACACCAAATAAAAAATTAGCAACAACGTATATCATCAACACAAAAAAAACTGAGCAACCTAGAATAAAAAACCAGCAACACCTTTTAAAAAGCTATAAATACCGAGTAAAAAACTAGCAACCCCAAATAAAAAACCAGCAAACCAGAATTAAAAATCAATAATTTTGAATAAAAAACTAGCAAAACTGAATAAAAAATAGCAAAATCAAATAAAAAAATAGCAACATCAAATAAAAAATTAGCAACATCATATAAAAAACCAGCAACACCAAAAAAATGCAGTAACCCAAAATAAAAAACTTGCAACACCATTTAAAAACTAGCAACACTATCGTCGGTCGTCGGTTGTCAAGATTCGGTGGACCGGGGTCGTCGATCGCTGGTGGACGATCATCGTTGTTGCATTTCAAAAGAGAGAAATATAGGAATTAAGGTTTACGGAAAAGAAAAAGTGATGGCTAAAAATTAGGACTTTGGGATAAAAGAAAGAATATGGAGATATACTAGTGAAATAAACTAATTAATTGGCAAGAAAAAATAATTAAATTCAAAATTAGGTGGTTATAGATAGAAAAGAGCTAGGGTCATTTTACCAACACCCTTTTTTATTGATTACCTTTCTTTTACTAATAACCTTTTTTAGTGGAAATGGATTTCTTTATTAATTAAGCAATAGCATTTACATCTTGAAGCAATACATCAGTAATGGTTCCCGGCGGGGTCACAACGAAATGGACTATATCACAAAACAAGCCTTACGATAGTCAAATTCTATCATAACTTGAGAGCGGTTGATCTCCCTGGCTAGCTCGAGTCCGAGGATTATTCTGTGAGCTTCAAGTAACATCGAGTGTTGGACATATGGAATCAACTTGACAGCCGCATGTATGAAGCTCCAAAGCTCGTCCCTAGCAATTGTGCTGACTTGCCATCCACTGCTACTCGTCACTACTGCATCAGTATTAATCTCCGAAACTTTCTCAAGGTCCAGTCTTCTCCACATTTTTCTCTTCGTGTTTGCTTGCTCAGGAAGCTGATGTCCCTTACCACTCGCCATGTTGTCATATTGATCGCCTATGCGCTCTATGTCACTGGGGATAGGTGGACTGGGTCTATATGAGCTGGTTTCTTGGGTTGTTTATGGGGGCAGGTTGATTGGGATTATGTGGGGAAGGGTGGCCGATGGTGTAGTTGTTTGGGCTTATGGGGGTGCGGGGGGGGGGGGGGGGGGGGGGTGTCCCCGGGGCCGTCGGGGGGGGGGTGGTTTTTAAAGGGGGGGGGCGGGGGGCCGGCGGGCGG
>SOPF01028174.1:0-92224 GCA_012979155.1 Hypericum perforatum
TTTAAAAATTTATAAGTGAGTATAATCATGTTTAGACTAAGAAGGGTTTCACACTGCGCGTTTGAGAAACATTCAGAAGTAAAGAGTACGATAAGAATTTTTCAGTCATAACATATTCTACTGCGTCCCGGAGAATGATTGGGATGGTTTCAGTTTAGCTTTGATCTTGAACATGAAGACTAATTTTTATACTTAGAATCCTTGAGGGGGTGTTTATTCTAATTCCTCTATTTTTCAATGGAAACAAAAATTTATTACTCCAGTACGTGATTATAAGGCTCCAGAAAACAATCACAAAATTACAAATCATTCTGAAAAAATTAAAAAAATTACAAAACACCAGAAGGCATATTCATAACCCGAAGCCCAGCATTCAAGGAGAGCCGCACCAGGCGACCACGTAACCTGTAGGCTTCTGCAACATCTCCCAATGAATGAACATAAAATTCCTCTTCAGGGTTCAATTGTAATTGGAGTCGTGAATTGTATTTATTTTGAAAGGATACACATAATTAACTTATAAAAACGATATATACTTAAAATAAAAAGAGCTAAAGGAACGATCGAAATTACGGTCAATGACCACAGGGAAGTAGCATCTTCCTGAAAAGGGTAGAAGCACCTTCATCATAATAATGGAGAGGATAACAAGTGGGACAAAGTCAAAGGGTAGCCTTGGAGACTAAAGTATTTAAAATTTTTACAAGTATCTCATGCGAATCGCGCGTTTGAAATTGCAAGCGTTTTACAAAGTCTAAGGGCAGCCTTGGAGACTGAAGTATTTAAAAGTTCTACAAATATCCCATGCGAATTGCGCGTTTGAAATTGTTAATTTAAGAGCGAATAAGAAAATTCATTCGTCCAATACCCAGAAAAAAAACGTACACACCAATTAAAATTTTGGGGCTGTAACAAACAACAGCATTGGTATCATTTTCCTAAAAAAACCGACTACACTTAGGTCAGTTGTTGGTAATATTTTAATAACTTAATTGAATCTCAAATTTGAGTTATTGGAACTCTAAAAATTTTGTTAATTTTTCCACATTTAAAAATCATATCCAACTCTAAAAAAATAAATCAAAAACACTCGCGGTGTGGTGAGAGTGAGAATTAAGCTCTTCCAGCCCTATAAATAATCAACCAAGCTAAGCTAAAATTTATCAATACCATACTTTCTCCTTCTCTTCTTAGCTGTTCCTTTAATTATCCATCAGCCATGCATACTATCTCCCTCTCCCTTCCTTCCAAGAATCTTCGAGTTCCTGATGAATTACGAAACCCTAACTTCTTTGCTCACCGGACACGCATAGCAGTCAACCCTATTGAAATGTCTTCTAAATGCTTCAAGACAAAATTTTCATCTCGGTCACTCTACTGTTTAGAAGTATCTCGTGCATCTTATAAGGCCTTTCAATTGCGGGTATTTAATTCTCCTTCGACACATTTTTACGTGTGTTGGAAAAAATTAATTCCAAGACTTTGATATTCGCTGTCGAATTCGCATTAATAATATCATATTAAATTATATATGTATAAACATGTGAATCAATACATTGGTTTCTGTCTAGGCCAACGCCAAGCAAGTTGGAGAAACAGATGACTTCGCTTCCGAGAGAGAACAGAACTACAACGATGAACAGGTATAGATTTATGGCTTATTTATTAGTAACTGCCTACATATACTACTAGATATGGCTAATCTACTAGTCTAGTGATACTTAAGAGTTGTGTCTTAATTATGTGACTAGACACGTAGATATTGTTGGGTTTGAAGCCTGATATACACTAGCAATTAGTATCGTTGATCCAATTAGTGGAGTTTTTTTTTTACAAGTTTCATTCAGTTCAAGAAAATAAGGCAAAGATATTTACAGCAATAGTACAAAGAATACCACACCTGAAGTAATAGATACCACAAAACAAACACCGATATAACTAGTGACTGAGTTTAGTCTTTTTTGTCTTATAAATATCTACAAGTACCAACGTAATCGGTGCTCGGAAAGTAGTGGAGAAACTTGAATGTGATAACGATCCTTGACGTAATTATTTTGATAAAATGGGTAAAATTTTTTTGTGTCTTTTCGTTTTGTTATCTGCATATTGATTCACAATAGATAGCGTGAAGAAACACAATCGCTTCTAATCATGCAGGGTTCATCAAATGGAAAAGGGGTAGATAAACTGGATTCACCCCTCACCAAAATATCAAGGTTCAGTGACGTACTACTGCGATTCACGAGACCCCATATCCTATTGGGAACAACTTCAGCATTCGCGTAAGCTATTGATTTGTTATTAATTTCCGATAAGAGATGAAATAGTGACAAACAGATAATCCGAAACCTAATCATGCTCGCAAGAACGACCATAATGTTGGATATTCAAAATCTGTTGACGATCCATGAGCTGCTACAATTAAGGCGTACTGGATCATTTGAAAAAGAATTCAAGTTTCTAGTTAAAAAAAAATGGAGGAATCGGAGGGTGTCACATGTCTGGAGGACACAGGGAAGTCCACGTTTCCAAACAGACTGAGCGGGCGCTAGCAGGCTGTTGGATGAAGTTCGACGAGCGATCCTCTCGAACCCGGTTGACGCCAAGTTCAAGGGTCCTCACGGACCCGACCAATGCCAACCACAGTCGCACAAGTTTATGCCTTTTTATTAGAACTCATCCAGAAGTGACCTTCACCATTCTTAAAATTACTAAAACGTATTTGGTAATGAAGAAACTCCAATGGCGATTCCAAGCCTCAATAAATAAGGGTGAAATATCTTCATTTTCTAACTACGAAAAGATAAAAAAAGAAATATTCTTCTCTCACTCATCAAAACACCATCATATATTTACATTAACATATTCTTGGTTTGGTCAAGGTTGTACTCACTATGAATCTCGATTATGGTGGGAGCACTTCTTAATTTCCTGACTTCATATTCTAAAGGTCAAACTATTTATCTGAAAAAATTTCTATGAAATATTTGAAATCGTTGATGCACCAACTCTAATTTCGTCTTCATACCATAAAATTTCCAACAGACAACTTATTTTATAGTTATGTTTTGGCTAATGCAGATCTGTGATGGCAAGAACTTGGATGGAGAATGCTCATTTGGTGTTGACTCCCAAGTGGATTCTACTTCTACGGGCGATTGTTATTCTTGTCGCTCTGCTTTGTGCCGATGGTTTCATCAATGCCGTCAACCAAATTTATGATGTTGAAATTGACAAGTATGTTTATGTATCTATCAAACAACATATAGTATAGTATATTAAAACTAATGGTACTTTTACTGTGATAAATTTATAGGATCAATAAACCACATTATCCGTTGGCATCAGGAGAAATGTCGCTTCAATATGCGTGGATATTGGTTATGTGTTTTTCAACAATTAGCATCGGAGTTCCCCTACTTATGAAATCGGGTATCCTGCTGGGCTGGATTCTGTGGATATTCATCCAAGGCGCATTATATTCTGTTCCTCCATTGTCAACAAAGCGGTCTACTCTTGGTGCAATATTCACCTGTGCTTCGGTAAGTTCCACTCCCATTCACACAAAAATAGTATTATACAAATATAGATTTTAATAATGAAAACTTTCCTAATTAAGTAGTCAATTGCAGTTGCGAGGGTATACATTTACTCTATGTTTGTCAGTTGCAACAAGAACAGTCCTTGGACTTCCATTTCAGTTGAGGTACTCTCTCGATCATTCGTCCTTTTTTTACTTTAATATTAATAATATTATACTCATTTATGAAATCAATAAGTCCACTACTATATAGTTTGATCCATAATTTAAAAAATTTACTAACGTTTGAACGCAGTAAGCCGGAGATATTTATGGCAGCATTCACCACATTTTTTGCACTTGTGTGTGGCGCACTAAAAGATATCGCAGACATCGAAGGAGACAAAAAGTAAGTTTTAATTTAATTCAATTATGCTACTTAGTTTATACATAAGTTGACTTAGCTGATTTCAACCTCAAATGGTCAAAATATTACAGATGTAATGTACCAACTTTGGTTTCAATTTATGGGCCAAAAAAAGTTGCATTCTTTGGTTTTGGGACCATTATACTCACTTACTTGGGTGCTATTGCAACGGCAATTCTCATGCCTCAGGTATTATTTTTATCATATTGTTTAATTAAATATAGTTCTTTTGCTCGTATATGGTGTTAAATATATGTTATGTCAACTTAAAGATTAATATTTAATTTTGTCAAACAGGTTTTTAGACGTAATGTTATGATACCTGCACATATAATTCTGGCCTCATACTTCGTCCTCCAGGCTCGAAAATGGGATAAAGAAAATTACTCCAAGGTATATCCCTTCAAAATTTCATTTAATTACCCACAAAAATCATCGATTAAGAAAATTAGCCGTTAAGAGTTACTGATTGAATAAAAAAAGATTGTATTACTAACTCCAAAACTATTTATTACAGGAAGCAAGCCAATCCGTATATAAGTCTATGTGGTTGCTCTTCGATATCCAGTACATTATTTTTCCTTTTATATAGAGAGAAAGGCTCGTCAAAAGAGTTTGTGTACCCTGAAACAAGTTTTCTTTCTCTGTGGAGAACATTTAAAAATTTGTAATAAACATTCATGTATAATATAATATGGACCGGATCTTGATACATGTCACGAGTAAACTCATCAACATCCAGACATTTATTTTTATAATAGATTCGGATCCAACCTTGTGTTAGATAAGTCCAATATCAATAGCTTAATATCCGATGAGTTTGAATTCTATGTGCTACTTGACCTTATCCATAGCATTTCTGATCAAAATTAATCTGATAAATATCCTTTTAATCAACGGAATAGACACTGGGCATTACCGGAAGGCCAATTAGAATTTCAGAATAAGGGACAAAGGATTTGGAATGGGCTGCATTAAGATCAGGCCTAAATTCCTGGATTGCTTGTGCATTGTCATCAAATCATATGCATGTAGAATAAAATTCTACATCTTCATTTAGAGGTGGTGTAAATACTCGTTGCTGTTTGTTGCGAAACCTTGCATTGCTGCTCTTAGATGTTGGTGGTATTGGGATCATCTATACTTAATGTCATAACGCAGAAACAACTTTGATTTAAGTTGTAACCCACACACCAAACAACAATGGGTTTCTAAACTTTATAAGATCGGTCAAACAAAAGCAGTTGTGGACATAATTAACTTTATAAAAGCCAATTCCCAACACTTGCGACATTACAGTACTCAATTTGATCCAAAAAAGTGACATCTCTCCTCAAACTTCATCTTGTTATTCCGGCTTTTGGAAGGAAATGTATTGAGAAAGGTCAACGAAAGGACAAGTCACAAATTTCCAATTTTGGAACAAACAAGTCTTAGGCCATATATCGTTACGATCAATTTGCAAATAGTACAAACCGGCCTCACTCCATAACAAAAACATCGTGCTATGTAGACAACGCCAACAAGAATAAAACATATGATTTCTCTTCAATTGCTAAATTGGTCCGGTTTTAATGGAAGATTTGGTGGTCAAGAAGAAACTCTTGCTTTTTTTAAACAGCTCTCCATGATTTAATGATTTTACTTTTTCTCTTCAAAAAAAGGGTGATTTTTTTTTCTTAAGATGTAGCAGTTTTTGTTTTTTAATAGTTGAGATATAACTCGTAAAAAAATAGGTTAAAAAAATATCGTGACCGTTCGAAGGAAACAAGGATACTATTTTCTTTTGTAGAAGCGTCCTACGCTACTCAGAGTGGACCTTTTCAATCCCCAATTTGTAAAAATAAAAATATAAAGACACAAGGATACAATTCTCATTAGCCTGGCTGTTAAACTTTTTGGCATTAGCAATTGGACTGTACCCACCTTTTTTTTATCAATAAATAACAATTTACCTATAAAAAGAACATTTGGTCGCGGGATAGTTTAAAATTCAACAGTGAGTCATACCAAAAACAATAAATAAAATAGTCTAACGATGATCACATAATTGAGAAGCTATATAAGCTATCCATCTGCTACTCGGTATCAATTATTATGATGATGGAGCCGCCATGTACATATTCTCTTGGATTGACCAGAATTACCTTCTCTTCCCAGTGGAAAATTATAACAAAAGTGACTTGCTTGAATAAAGATGCTCTCGGTATTCAACAGCCAAAAAATAGCTTCCCAAACATAGCTTTGGATTGGTTGATACCGCCCGGTGTTCGGACATCAATGGAGCCAACTATTCTCAGTTTTACCTTACGGCAGGAAGACCGTTCCTTTAATAACTAAGGTACGTGTCATGACTTAATTATGGGGCAAGCCGTGTAAATATTGTTGTGTTTGGAGGCTGATGGATTATACAGTAGTCTACTAGTATAAGTGATCCAATTAGTGTTAGGATATAGTCATTTTTCCTTATAAATATATGTGTATATCAACTTATTCGAGTTTCGCAAAAAATAGTGGAGAACCTTGGTTTAACAATGTCCCTGACAATCAATTTGATAAATTGGGTCAAATGTTCATATATTTAAATTTTTTTTTAGATCCTATTCTAATTCTATTCTATTACAACATATGCTTAAACCAAGGTTTGAACCTTAGACCTCCACCAACTCAACACCTCCCAATACCACTAGGCTACAAGACCACGGGTTTCGTATATTTAATTTTCGTTCTCTCATTATTGTTCGTGACATCAGAGTGATTCCAATAAATAATGTGACTTATACGCACTTACACGATTGTATCTAATCATGCAGGCCACATCAAGTGAAAAAGGGCTAGATAAACCAGATTCACCCCTCACCAAATTATCAGAGTTCAGTGACGTACTACTGCGATTCGCGAGACCCCATATCCTATTCGAAACAATTGTAGCATTCACGCAAGCTGTTGATTTATCTTCCGATTAAGATATGGGATAGTGACAAATAGATAATCCAATACCTAATCATGCTCGCAAGATCGACGACAATTTGGCCCATATTTTATGATTATGTTTTGCCTAATGCAGTTGTGTAATGGCAAGAACTTGGATAGAGAATGCTCATCTGGTGATAATTCCTACGTGGATTCTACTTCTACGGGCGATGATCACTCTTGTCGCTCTACTTAGCGTCGATGGTTTCGTAAATGAGATAACCAAATTTACAGTATTGAAATTGACAAGTATGTCTTTATGATTTCATCAAATCACACACAAATATGTATATTAAATTTAATGGTAAATTTATTACAACAAATTTGCAGAATAAATTAACCGCATTATCCATTGGCATCGGGAGAATTGTCTATTCAATCTGCATGGACATTGGTTATGTGTTTTTCAACAATTGGCATCGGAGTTTCCCTACTTCTGAAATCGGGTATCCTGTTGGGCTGGATTCTGTGGATTTTCATCCAAGGCATATTATATTCTGTTCCTCCATGGTGAACCAAGAGGTCTACTCTTGGTGCAATTTTCACTTGTGCTTCGGTATGTTCAACTTCTATTTACAAAAAATATCAATATTATATAAATATAGATTTCAATAATTGAAAATTTCCTAAGTAAGTAGTAAATTCCAGTTGCGAGGGTATACATTTACTCTATGTTTGTCAGCTGCAACAAGAACAGTTCTTGGACTTCCATTTCAGCTGAGGTATTCTCTTGATCACTCGTCTATTTTACTTCAAATTTTAAAAATAATAATACATTCATTTATGAAATTAATAAGTTCACTACTATTTTGTTTGGTCCATAATTTTGATTTTTTATTAATTGTTGAACGCAGTAAGCCAGTAATATTTATGGCAATACTTACCACTTTTTTCGCACTTGCGTGTGGAGCACTAAAAGATATCGAAGACATCGAAGGAGACAAAAGTAAGTTTTTTATATTATTTAATGCATATACTTAATTTTATAAATTAGTTCAATTGACTAACTTCAACCTCAAATGATCAAAATGTTAAAGATGCAATGTAGCAACTTTGGTTCCAATTTATGGGCCAAAAAAAGTTGCATTCTTTGGTTTTGGGATTATAATACTCACGTACTTGGCTGCTACGGCAACGGCTATTCTCATGCCTCAAGTAATTTTTATCATCTTGTCTGACTAAATATAGCAATTTTGCTTCTATACGGTATTAAATGATGTTACGTCAAATTAGATGTCAAACAGGTTTTTAAACGTAATGTAATGATACCTGCTCATATAATTCTATCCTCATACTTGATCATCCAAGCTTGGAAATTGGATAAAGAGAATTACTCTAGGGTATGTCTCTTTAAAATTGCAATCTAATCACCCAATAAAATCATAGATTAAGATAAAATTAGCCATTTATAATTATTGATTAAAATTAAAAAAGAAGATCGTATGAGTAACTCCAAAACTATTTATTACAGGAGGCAAGCCAATCCGTCTATAAGTCTATATGGAAGCTCTTCGATATGGAGTACATAATGTTTCCTTTTATGTAGAGAGAAAGGTTCGTCAAAATTTTGTGTATCCTAAACTCTAAAATTTTTCTTCTTCTGCGGACAACATTTACCAATTTTTATTCATACTTGCATGGTAAAGAATAAACATTTATGTATAATATGGACTGGATCTGGATCTAAGTCACGAATAAAATCATCAACATCCGGACATTATTTAAAAAATAGATTTGGATCCAACCTTGTGTTAGATCAGTCAAATATCAATAGTTTATTATCCGACGAATTTGAATTCTATAAACTTTTTACTCCATAGCATTTCTGATCAAAATTAATATGATAGATATCCTTCTAATCACTGGATCAGGCACTGGGCTGCATTAAGAGCAAGCCCAAATTCTTGAATTATTTGTGCATTGTCATCCAGCTTTCTCTTTGAGTTGATTCCACCATCACATCATATGCATGGAGAATAAAACCCACTTCTTCGTTTAGAGAAATAATTTTTTTTATAGTCTAAGATAGGATATAAACAACCTTGTTTATATCCTACACATAGTCATCTATAATTTTATTAACTCCAAATCCATCTAATAAAGCCGACAACTCATTTTTATATATTTTACATCCATAAGATTTAAATGCAGAAGCTTCAACTTAAGAGAACTCAATTGTTCGAACCATTTTTTCATGGTCAATCTCAACGTTTGACATGCTTGTTAATAGCCTAAATGTTGCTACCAATAGTTAGCATATTACCAACCCTTAGAAAGTTAGAAGGAATTTACTTTAAAAAGGTATGACGTGGAATGACTTGAGGAAAAAGTAAGGTTTAAACTCTGGCGACGTAAAGTTGGAGTATAATTTCTCTTTCAAATTTCCAACGTCCAGAACAATAAATATTATTTGTAAAAAAATTAATGAAATTGAACTAACTGCATATTGTTGACGAATGAAATACTAGAACGAAATCGAAACATATATAAGTGTTGAATAAAGCAAATAAAATTTAGAATTTCTTTTGGTTTAACTAAGTAGTTTTTAGTTAATATTATATATGTCGGTGAAGAGGTTTCTCAAAAATGATAATAGCTAGGACAATGAGGCGGCTGTCCTTAGCAAAATTTTGTAGAGGTGCTTCCAACAAGTCACAATATACGAAAAATGAAGTTGTTTGTTACATGACCATTAATTAGTACGGAACGACGAAATTATTGTACACGATCTGACATGATACGTAGTATAATTAAGACTAGTGTTTTATTTTGTCAAGATTATCTATTTTTGAAAAATAACTAACTATATTAATCTAATTTTGAATTAGGTATAATTTCACTATGAAATTTTTAACTATTTTCATTTTCAGGGGTGACATTTGCTTATTTTAGAAGCTGGACACAAGAATACAATTCTCATTTCCCTGGCAGTTAAAACTTTTTGGCATTAGTAATGTTACAGTACTTATCAATGAAAATTAATTTACCCATAGAAAAAAAAAATCGACATCTGGTCACGGGAACACTTCAAATTCAATGTTCAGTCGTACAAAAAAAAGGCTGGGCACATAATTGAGAAGCTATTTAAGCCATCTAGGGGTGAGTATGGTGCGGTGTGGTGCGGTTTGGGCGAAAACCGATACCGCACCGCACTTTTTTTTTAGGAAAAATTAAACCGCGCGGTTTGCGGTTTTGAGAAAAACTGCGCGGTGCGACTCGTTGCGGTGTCGGGACGGTGCGGTGCGGGATACGGTGTGGCATGCGGTTTGGGTTCGGCCCATTTTAACGGGCCCAAATCGATAAAAATAATATATAAATTTGAATTAAATTAAAAAATTACAAAAAAATGAAAAAAATAGGTAACCAGTAAGAAATATGGTCATGAAGAGTAATTTTTTTAAGATATATTATATAAAATATGTATATATACATATATAAATATATATACATTTCAAAAAAAATTACATATATATGGTGCGGGGCGGGGCGGTTTTTCGCGCGGTGTGGTACGAAAAACCGCACACCGCACCATTTTATGCGGTGCGGTGCGGTGTGATGCATTTTTTCCTCCTAAACCGCACGGTTTGTTGATTGTGCGGTGTGGGTCGGTGGGGGACGGTGCGGTGTGCGGTTTGAGCAGTTTTTTGCTCACCCCTATTAGCCATCATCCTGCTGATCAGTATCAATTATTATGATGATGGAGGGCTACCACATACATCTTCTCCTGAATCTACCAGAATTCCATCTTCTCCCCAACCAACCGATAAATTTACTCACATAATTTGAGCAATTTGTATTATAGAATACATTAGGCGAATTCTGATAGTCTTTCCTTTTCTTATATATTTGATTTTTGGAGACTAACGGGTGTATTGAATTTTAATGTTTTCTTAAATTCCGAGTATTCCCTAGTCTGGAGCTGCATTACTTCTCTTGTTACAAAATAACATACTGATTTATAATTTATGTATTTTTTATAATTATATTATACTTTTTCTTATGCAATACCTTCTCTTATGTATTTTTTTTCATGAGTAAGTTGCAATTTATAACTATCATAATAGCCAAGGAGAATTTGCACTGTAACCTCTCTTATGTATTAATCTTTATAAAATAGTTTTTTTCTTCTATCTCAATAAATATCATTTTAACATGATTTTATCGTACTCCGGTTTTTCTCTTTCACCAGTTTGTCAAATTTAGCGCTTTATTTTTTAGGGTTCTCAGAAACAACTCGAAAGTCGACCTGGAATTGGATCTGACCTCCGGGTCAGCCTCTCCAGATCAACGTCAGTATTTGTTGTAAATATTTTGTCACATTTTAAATCACGAATAGCATATGCAATAATATTAAAATGATTCTCACTTATAAGTTATAAATGCGCTAAACACATTAACGGAGCTATAATTAGCTAGTTGCATTGAATCATCCATAATACACCAAGTCACCCACTAACTTGCAAAACCCCGCCTAATTAAAAGATGGAAACCAGGGTTTTAAAAAATGACGTGGAGGTTAACCCAGATTTTGGTTCGACTTTCGGGTAGGCCGGCCCAAACAGTTTTGCAATATTTTGAATTATATATATGTATATAGGTAAATAATTTATACAATAAATTAAGAATAACATATAAATTATACTAATTTTTTATAAAATATACTAAATAAAGTATCTATACAAATGGATAACCTCGAATAAAAGATAAAATGAATAAATTTTTAAAATTTTCCGGATGAACCGCCCCCAATCCGACTAGAAACTAGGTGGTCCGATCAGAAATAGGGCAGTTCGCCCAGAGAGCGGTTTATTGACAAAAAATAGACCATCCATGGGGCTGATTCGCGGTCCGGCCGGCCCGACCACGGGTCGGACCGCATTATTTAAAACCCTGATATTGGAAACCAAATTGTGGAGCCATATCTTTAATGGGCCGAAGCAAGCACGGCCCAGGATCTGGCCCATCAAGAAATACGCAGACAAAACACTAAACTAAACCCCCGACCACCGGGAGAAACCCAATCTGATCTCGCGGCTGGTCGGAAGAGAAGCTAAACTGAGCGAGCTTGAAGACTAAAGCAGCTTCCACCGACCAAGAAGAAGAAGAAGAAGAAGCAAGGTTCCCAATGGCCAACAACCCCTCGCAGCTCCTCCCGTCCGGTACGTCCTCGCTTGTTTGTTGCCCTAAAACCATGGAGAAAATTAGGGCATAGGGTGTGTTGAGAATCCGACATTGGTAGACTTATTTTGGATAACTAAGTATCGGAGCGGGTTGATCATGTGCCCGTTTCGGATTGGATATGGGGATTTCTAAGTTAACAGAGTGTCTTCTGATGCGGGTAATTTGAATTTTTTTTTTTTTTGGGTTGGACAGAGTTGATAGACAGGTGCATAGGGTCGAAGATATGGGTGATAATGAAAGGGGACAAGGAGCTCGTTGGTACCCTCCGGGGATTCGACGTCTACGTCAACATGGTCCTCGAAGACGTCACCGAATAGTACTCTACTTTCCCTCCCTTTGCTTCTATATCTCTTACCCGTTCTATCTTCAATTTGATTGTATTGCCTGGCAATGGAACTGTGAGATTATGTTCTGCTTCCTTCTTTTTTTTTGAATTCTGGAGGGGTTTCACTAAATGTGCCAATTTCTAGATCTTGCTGTAAGGGAACTATGGTACTGGTGTAACCTAGATGTCTGTTATTCGGAAGAACCACCTTCGCTTTGGGTGACGGTAGTGTTGGCGAAGGAAACCGAATGTGCTTTTGTTCTTTGTGGTTACTGCTTGCATCACTTAGTTCTGCTGCCATGTGGGGTGTGTACAGTGGGGGAATTTGTGGATATTGCCGCGTAGAGTATTAGGTCATTATTGCTGTCACTTCTGCAAATTCTGTGGTTATTTATGGTTTGATTTCACTACAAGTGGTCATTTCATAGCTAAGAACTGCATCGACGACCTAAGAACCAGATGACACTGGCTGATTTGAGCACGGTTGAGGTGTCTGGACTGGTTTATTATGCAGGATGAGATGTGGTGTTGCTTTCTATAATGTTTTAATTATTGCAACGTGATTTCTTCCCTGAAAGATGGTTAAATTTGTTTGCACGATAAGACGAGGAATTATAGAGTTTGATATGAAGAGTTGGACTTTTGCTCAAATGTTGGTGGTGGAGAAAAATAATATTATTGTATTTGGACTTTTTTTATTTTAAGGATGATTTGGTGGTGGAGAAAAAGAATAGATTATTGTACTTGGACTTTTGTTTTTTATTTTAAGGATGATAATTAAGTACGCTTGGGAGCTATTTTTTTTTTAAATCAAAGAAGGAGAACCATGAAGAACTCAAGAAAAGGAGAACCATGAAGTACTCAAAATTGGATAATTGCAATAATCCATATTCTTGATGTTTTGATGTTAGGTTATGAAACATTGAGAGTTGACCTCACCTGAGATCTACACTTTGATTTGCCAGTGACGTGTAGTCTCATCTTAGAAATGCCAACCCAATCGTACCTGCATTTATTTTGTGTAAATCTTCTTATGCCTGTTTCAGGCCGCTTCACATTTAAATAGACGCTTGCTTTAAACATTAAGGGGGTTTTGGTAGCAAAGAAAGCGTTTGGTTCCCTGTTTCTCAATTTCTTATGATTGTTGCAGTGAAATAACATCCGAGGGTCGACGGATAACCAAGCTTGATCAGATATTGCTGAATGGGAATAACATAGCAATTGTAAGTTAAATCATCAATCACGATTACAAGCTTTTAGCATCAATATGGCATTTGTAATCTTTTTCTGGTTTGGAATGCAGCTGGTTCCCGGTGGTTCCCCTGATCCAGAGTGAAAAGACTTCACAGTTCTCGTGTATGCAAATGAGAAAGGCTTTCAAATTTTTAATAGGAGAAGTCCAGCGGTTAAAATTCCCAGTTGCTTTTGAGAGTAGCTTAGGTGATATGAGGATGACTGTTATGCATTCATTGGCTACGTTGTTTTTTATTTTGGTTACGAAATGAATCACTACTTGTCAGTTATTTCCTACAATAAAAATCTGATCTGTTGTCTGTACGAGTCATGTGCCTCCTTTGGTTAGAAACAAGTTTTATCTTCTTGAAATGGTAGACCTTTGAGAATTGAGCCCCAATGAGCGCAAATGAAATGCTTTATTTTGAAAGTTACTAATGTTCTATTGACTCTGGAGTTTGTTCTAAAAAAATATTTTTTCTTAAAAAATATTTGGGAGTTGGAACTAAAGGTTTCTTGATATAAAGATCCGATTATTTGAACAGTTGAATCAAATGACAAGTAGACTTAATTACTTGGTGATTTTACACATTTTTAATTATGTACAATATTGTTTTACTTTTTTCTACTCTCAAATTTTTCAAATTCTCAACTAATAGTTATTTTTTCCTTGTTAGTATTTTCATGGTTGTCTATGACATTGCTACATTATATTTATCTATCCTAGATGGTAGTGACATGGAAAGTTAAAATCTTTTACTTAAAATTGATATTTTATGACATATTTCATTCACCGTTGGTAGATTCGGAAGAATAGATATTTAAGAGAAAATTTTTAATATTTTTCCACGTCAATATTCAAGAGAAATATGACGTGGCATTGGTGTGAAGCTTTCATGTATAACCATCGAAATGCCATCGGGAAGAAAAAAGTAATATTTGCTAAGAATTTGTCATAAAAGGTGTCAAATAAGAAAATTTATGTCATCAAAATCGTCAAATTTGGAATCTCCGTAGCCAAAATGAAAATAATACAAATACAAATAATTGGGTGCAAATGCATAAAATATAAGGCACTTACCTGACCTTATCCCGTGCATCGGTGCATGAAGGAGCGAGCCCATAGTCGTATCGACGGTTTTGATGCGTGTTAACTAAGCTTTTCCCAAGAGCGTGGTCGAAATTCGATGTACAATTATTTCCATATTTTCCAACTTATTGTAATAATTTTTTGGGAAAAGGGAAGGGCAAAACGATTTTGGAAATTTTAGTATATTGAAGAAATTATTTAAACCGTACAAAATAGAAAATAAATTGTAATGACATATTTTGTATGTCAACATTGATATAGGTAAATTATGAATTTTTTTAAATAAAAAATGTTAAATCATAAAATAATGAATCCTACTGTCATTTTGTAATTGTCAATATTCACATATTTTATGTATTATATTAACATATTTTGTTTGTGAATAATATCATATCTATTTTTATTATATTTTTTATGTATTTTTTTATTTTTTAAAAGAATTCATATGTGCCAATATTGACATAAAATATGTAAATATTTATATATTTAATTTGCGAATATTAAAAACTAAAATATATAATTATAATCAATTTTTTATTTATTTAAAATAATTTTTTTCGTATTCAAATCAACTTCTACACATACCCGTCCATGTTATAAAATAAATATGCCCATGTATTAGTTCTTCTTAGTTTGAGACGACAATGCACCATATCTATTGAAACTTAATGTAATTAACTTAGATTTTACCTCTAAAAAGAGTAGTACAACCTCAAGGTTCTCCGGTGAAAAAGATGAGCTACTTGCTAAGGACGCTGAGGAAGAAAGAGGAGATAGACTCCATCATAAGGGACACCATCGACAAGGTCCTCGTCCTCCGCTTCGGCCGCTCCAACGACGCCGTCTGCCTCCACCTCGACGACGTCGTACGTTCGAAACCCCCTCCTTAATAACCCCCTAATTAGTATTTCTTATCGCCTGGTTTTATGGCTAATCCATCCTTTTGATTCTGTTGTTAGTTGGCGAAGTCGGCGCGCGAGGTGTCCCGGTTCGCGGAGGTCGCGCTGGTCGACGTGGACGAGGAGGCGGTCAAGGTCTACGTTGGGTATTTTGATATTACGATTTTGCCCTCCACCGTTTTCTTCTTCAATGCCCATCACATGAAGATGGACTCCGGGTAACCCTCGACTCACCCTCGTTAATTTGGTGGGTTTTTTTAGTTTATTTTTTTAAATTTTTTTTTAATGATTTGGATTTGGGGATGGTGTTTAGGACTGCTGATCATACCAAGTGGGTGGGCGCCTTCCACACCAAGCAAGACTTCATCGATGTCGTTGAGGTTTGTTTCGTTCACATTCGTAAGGCTCTGTTTGTTTTGCGGGTGTGCGGGCCTGTTCGAACAAATTTCGGAACATTCATGATGCAGAGAATGTACCGGAATGGCGGAATGTGGGATTTTGGGAGAATATATCAATTCAAATGCTTCCTTTTATTCTTCTCTTGTAGGCTATATTTAGAGGGGCGATGAAAGGGAAGTTGATAGTGAGTTGCCCCTTGCCACCCGAGCGAGTTCCCAAGTATCAGTTGTTATACAAGGATTTGTGACAGAACCCATGCGACCTGCAAGCGTTTGTTGAAGCCCTCGATTTATCGAATTGCAGCTGCTGTTGATTATGAGTTTTGCTTAGGGAATGCTGTTCTGCAGTGGAACCTCCATTACATGACTATGTGATGGAGTCTGTACTGACTCGTGATCATGATGAAGTCTATTAACTTCGAAACCTATCAGTGGATCATCCTGCAGTTTGGCAATCGGTGCTCAAACTGCTTTCTCAGACCTGTTTGTTGTTCTACCCGCGTTGATGTTAAAGACTCATCCTTTCCTTGACGAGATGATGAATAGTTGTCCATTGTTCTCATACGAGTCTCTTTTCTAGATTGTTGTTCTCATAATTGATTCAGGATGCGAGATGTTGAGACGGGGAAGTGAATTCATGGGTTTTCTGTTCTGTTTTCAACTACCCCGTCAAGTTTTACAATCTCGTTATGTTCCAAGGCTAACCATATGCTGTTCGAAGTTTATCAGTTGTACTTATTGATGTCCATAAACATCGTGGCGTATGGAAAACTCAGAACTTAGGCACACGTTTTAAGATGAGATTGCACCAAAACGAACTGGCTCGAGTGGAGGATCAGCCAGATTTTATTTCAACCAAAATGAAGCAAGAGAGTAAGATACTGTTCTTAACCTGTGAACCTCGATTCCTTCTACAAATCTAACATTTTTGGCGATCTCCATACATTGTTGACCAAGGATTATTTAACACACCGCAACAATAGGTGAGCGCCTTGGGTAGAAACTTGTTAGTTTCCTTCGGATCGAGCATTGAGTAGCTCATCTGCGGAGTCTCCTCTCTCAAACACTGCAGCAGCTCCCATACCAGAACCTGCAATTGTCGTAAATGCATGTCAGTATCAGCATGCAAACATGTTGCTCACATGCAGAGGGGGCAAGAGAGAGACCTATGCACATAGATATGACTCCAAAGCGACAATCCCTTCCTCGGCGCTTCATTTCGTGCAGAAGTGTTGCGACGCATCGTGCACCTGTGGCACCTAATGGATGACCAAGTGCTATTGCGCCACCATTAACATTGACGATCTCGGAATTGAGCTCGAGTTTCTTACAGCAGTAAACGTACTGGGAAGCGAAGGCCTGAAAAAGAAGCAGGCGAACACAACGCTTAAATATCCAGTTTTCCCACGTAACATATGCTAAACTGACTCGGAGAAAGAGTTTCGAAGTACCTCGTTGATTTCGAAGAGGTCGATATCTGTAACTTCAAGGCCTGCATTTTTCACAGCAACTGGAATTGCAGCAGCAGGACCAATCCCCATCACTGCCGGGTCAACTCCCACAGCAGCGAAGCTCCTGTGACAAAAGCATCAAAGGATACTGAATACCGAATTAAATTTCGAACTCTGCAAAGCTCTAACGGAAGAAAGCAGTCACCTAAATACTCCGAGAATTGGAAGTCCCTTCTGCATTGCCAAGCCTCTTTTCATGAGGAGGACTGCTCCAGCACCATCAGTCAACTGACTAGCATTGCCTGTAATGAGAGTTACGTAACATAAATTCCGAGTTTTCGAGTAAAGATTCTCTAATTTATGATCATGCTTCAGCAAGTACCAGCTGTAGTGGAACCATCCTTTTTGAATGCAGGTCTCAGCTTCGCAAGACCTTCTAAGTTCGTGTCCGGTCGAATTCCATCGTCCGCCGAAATTGTGACAGCAGTCTCTTTTCCTGTAGTCGGGTCCACAATCTTCGTCAAAACCGGGATGATTTCGTCCTTGAATTTACCAGATGTTGTTGCAGCAGCAGCTTTTCTATGAGAATTAACCTACGGTTACAATGTAAGGGAGTAAGTGTCAAGATACAATCTAATGGATCAGGATCAAAGAAGCAAACTGCTCCGAAGAAGTTCAAAGAACTCACAGCGGCTTGGTCTTGTTCTTGCCGGGTCACGCCATACCGCTCAGCGACATTCTCCGAAGTAATACCCATCGGTAGAAGGCAATCTTGTGCTTGCGGAAAGGCTTCGACCTTAGGACTAGCATGCACAACCCCACCAATGACGTCCAAGGACATTGCCTCTACCCCAGCAGCAATGCCTACAAGGAAGACAAAGAAGGTTTGAGATAATATGAAAGAATTCCTGCGAGGGATATTCTTCTCTCGATTCGATTCTAACCAATTTCGTAAAATCCTGCTTTTATGGCCGCAACAACATCAGCAACTGCCTGCAGGCCAGAAGAGCATTGCCTGTTGACTGTTCTGAGGGGCACCGTATCTGCTCGAAACAACCAAACAACTTGACATAAGAAAAATAATACACAAACCCTTCAACGATGAGCCCCAGGAGAAAATAAAGAATTAAAGATAACATGAACATTTTGGAATGGAGTGCAGTAAGAGAAAGAACCTGGAAAACCAGCATAGAAAGCTGATATTCTGCACTCCATAGCTCTGTGAGATCCTGGTGCTAAAACCGTACCAACAACTATGTCCCCTACTTCTCCCGGATTCAAGTTGGTTCTCTCAATCAATGCCTACAATACGGGTAACAATGTCTTATAACAGGAAGATCTCGATCAAACCCATAAACTTACTAAAAGAAGCGTGATCTTACCTTCAAGACTGTGGCAAGTAATTCATCTGGAAGGGTATCCTTTAAACCACCACGCTTGGCTTTGCAGAGGGGAGTTCGGTAGGCGCTGTTCATGGACATACAACACAAGTTAAGTCGAGCACGGTATCGAAGACCACTTGAGTAACAACAAGTGCATGGAAATGATTAGCCTAATTCAAAGCAAATCGAAGGAACTCACGCCACTATAACGACATCATCTCCATGTGCAGCCACTCGCTGATAAGCAGCACTGTCCCCAGCCGCGCCAGTTGCAGTCTGGAAAACATAACACGATTTCAGTAATTAGTCCAACGAAATGCTTAATCTGCTAAAAATCCGAAACGCATAGTGCGAATTGATCGTACCATCACCATCCTTGTGTTTGGAGAATTTCAAAAGCTAAGAGTTTCCTATTAAGCAGAGCTAAAGTGAGACCATATTAGCGTCTATATAACAAACTCCATCTGCTACAGTAGTCCTCATCAACCCATTTCAGCTCCGCAGGTGCTAGCTACCTCCAAGCGAAACAAATGGTCAACCATCTACCTAACTTCTTGGGTGGCTATGAGATTAATATAAACAAAAACATTCCAACAAGCAACATCAACTCTGAAAGTGACACATATATATAAAGCATTAGACATTATGGTCAACCAATTGCCAAGAGTCAATTCTGAGTCTTCCCCGACAACAAAGACGACAACTTCACACAATATTACATAAATTACAAAGAACCCATTAGAGAGAGACTTAGAGAGATGGAAGATAAACTCTGGGTATGGGCAGAACTGGGTCGCAAGTGACCCTGAAGCCTTAACGGGAAAATGTACCTGGTTTTTGGTGGATCATATATTAAAGTAAAAAAAAAACATTTTAGTTATTCATTGGTCAATTTCAGTACATCATCTATGACAAATTCCCTGATGTTTCGCATCAAACAATAGTGACAGTTGTAATTCTAGCCAGGAGCCGACCGATGACATAATTTCATTATGATTACAAAGATTTGCTACAAAATTACAAATTATGTCGCATGCGGTTTTCTAGCTTGTATCGATTTATCCATTGTTATAAAATGGGATTGAATTTGGTATTGTATAGGTAAATTGATCCAGGTGACAGTTTGTCGTTGCTTGCGGGTGGAGTTCAGCAACCGTCCAGCAATCGACTAAATGATGTAAGATTGTCTTCGCGACATGAAGACCGTCCTCTACAAGACCTCCCAGTGGTCAACTTCCACAAGGGAGGAGAGGGATTTGTTTCCATTAGTAGGTCTGAAAGAAGACGGGATGGATAATAAATTAGGTTAGATGATTGAGATAATGGGGAAAGGTTGGAGGGGTAGATAGGGGAAGTTAAAGGTTGGGACGGGGAGGTTGGTAAGATTGGGCAAGTTTATACAATTCTCACTGGTGCGATTCTGTTTTTTTTTCTTGTTCATGTCATTTCGTGATCTCCAATTTTTTTTTCATAACATAGAATCTATCACAGTAATTCTATATCAATTTCATGTTATTTTTTAAAATATAATTACTATATTAAATTTGGATATAATTTCAAATGAATTTAAAATTGATAAAATTAATTTTTGAATCAACCAATAAAAAAAATTTTAAAATACAAAAATATTTATAAATAATTTGAATTATAAATACGTAGAACTACAAATTACGGTTTAGGGTATAAAGTTTAACATTTAGGGTTAGAGTTTAAAATTAAAGGTTAGGAAATATGATTTAGGGTTTATACTGAAATGCATATTTTTTGTCAAATTACATAATTATTTTTAATTGCATGTATACAGAAAATTATATAATTATATAATTTTTCCAAAGTACAAAAAAATTACATAATATCTTATTCCAACCAAAATTACATAATTGTAATTTTCCTTTCTTTTGATTACTAAAAGTGGTTATTCAGATAAATCAAAATTGCATAATTCATATAACCATAATTTGTTCTTATTATATAATTATATCAAATTACATAATATTTCTTAAATTTCATAATTTAAACAACATAAGTTAAATAATTAAATATAAATAATTTTATAAAATTATTGAAAATAAAAAATATTTTGTTCGAACAAAATGATACAAATGGTACAAAAAAATTTAAAATTTTTCTACAAAAATAAAAACAATGCGTAAAAAAGCCATGTGACCGAATCATTGTGCACCATGTAGGCGATTCGCCAACATGGCACAAACTCGTATAAAGAATCCTTGACATGCAACTCGTTGTGCGTGTCAAGAGGAGGACGGACTCCTCGTCAATAGAAGCCCACAACGTCAGAGAGAGGAGATCGCACGATTCCCCGTAGATGATCTTAAATATCGAGGAAGGAGGTTTTGGTGGTTGGAAATGTAAAGGAACGGAAAAAGAGAAAAAGGGTATGAAGAAGATATGTTCAGAAGAAAAGAGAATTGTTTTTATTTTGGTAATTTGGATTTAGAGATAGTTGTTGTTTGGTGGATGAATTTAAATTTTTAATTGTGAACTTAACAAAATCCGATTAATTATGATTTCTTTAGATGTAATTTAGTCGCTAGACATTCAAATAGTATAGTATTTATAATATATGATTTATACGATATATTAAATAGTTTATTTATTATATTAAATAATTTGTCTGATAATTTTAAATAGTTTATTGGATTACACCAAATAATTTATTCTCTTATATGAATTGATATATCATGTTATATAATTAATGTGATAATATTATTTCAAAAATGTTTAGATAAATTTAGTCGGACATATATTCAAATAGTTTACGTCTTTATATCAAATAATTTTTATCTAATTGTAAATAATAGTTTACCCAATTATATCAAATAGCTTACTCGATTATATTAAATAATTTATTTAGTTGTATCAAATGGTATGTTTGAGCATTAAAAATAGTTATAATATTAAATAATTAGTTAAATATTTTTTCTATAAAAATAATTTTTAAGTTCAAAATCCTAAAAAATCGTGCGAGCCCGAGTGGTGGAGTAGATGTGGAGTTGTGGAGAAGATGCTGGAACCTCGAATGCCCGCCTCGTATAAAGACACTTATCTGGCAAGTCCTTGATAATAACCTCCCTGTTAGGGAGAACCTGCGATACTGTGGACTAGATGTAGAAGAAGTCTGCCCTGGATGCAATGAGGAACCAGAAACTATAGTGCACCTGCTTTTCCGATGTGAGTGGGCTAAAAGTACTTGGCAGGAAATCGAGGTTAACTTTGGAGAAACGGATATCTCAACCGCGGAAGAGGGAGTTAGACTAATGCTCGCTGTTGGCGACAAAATGGAAAGGAGTAGACGTGCGACATGCGTATGGTTATTATGGAAGTTACGCAATCTCATGGTGTTTCAGCTTGAAACCGATTACAATAGATGGCTTTAAGTTCTGGAAAGACCATCTGGAGTTACAAGGCTCTCGGCAGGGCACAAATGATACCGTACGAATCTTACATTGGATTCCACCGGATGTAGGGTGGGTGAAGGTGAATGTAGATGCAGCTATTTGTACCGGGAGAGGCGGGCAGGTTGGTCTAGTAGCCCGAGACGATGAAGGAAAGTTTCTTATGGCAGCAGTTCGGGTATTTCCTAATATCCAGCATCCAACGATCTTGGAAGGAAAGGCGGTCTTGGTGGGTTTTGAGTTCGCAGAAGCCTTGTGCATCGAGAGGGTTATAGTCGAGTCGGACTGCCTACCAGTGGTGATGATGTTTTCTAAGTCCTCCTCTAATAGAAGTGACCTGGCTGTGATTATGGATGACTGTAAATGTCTTTTTTCTAAATTTCGACAGGTCCGTGTCTGCCATGCGCGATGGGAAGCAAATCAAGCGGCGCACGATCTGGCGAAGATGACAATCCCTATCGACAGAGAGACAATGGTGTACACCTGGCCCCCTGATGAACTTCTCTACGCTTTGGAGAAGGACGGGCTCCCTAGGGAGTCACACTGACTTGCTTATTGGTTCATAGGAATTATTACCATTCTGATGTAATATGCCTTTCATTTTAGTGCAGTGTTATCGACGGTGCTCTTTTTTCTATTTTCGATTTTTTCTCGATGCGGCGGATTTTCTGGAATAGTTTTTTTAATGAGGCCATCGGCTCAACATCGTCTTGTACGAGGGGAAAGGTATATAGGTTCATTTTAGATCCTAGAGTATAATTCCTACTGATAGTTCTCTGGGTGATGTGTTTAAGCTTCGGCTCATTGTTGTTGCTTATGATGTACTTCTTATCTCATTATCAATGAAGTATAATTTTCCCGCACAAAAAAAAGTTCAAAATCCTAAAAAACGCGTGGTATTTAATTTTGTCTTTTGTCTTCCATTCTACCCCTCTTGTACTGTTTGTATACCAAAAGGACCAAATCTGGCCCCTGCAAAATGACCATATGATCGAAAATTCACGACACAAATTACAACTGTGCCATTTTTATATCAAAAGCAGATGGACCAATGATCATTTTGTATAAACTCTAACATTTACCAATAAAATTATGTCGTTAAATATCTCTTATAGATGCTACCTACTCGCTAGCTCCACTAGCTAGTTAAAATTAAAAGTTAACTCTTCAAAAAGGGTTGGTCCAAAATCAATTTCTGACGTGGGTATACTAGATTCCATACTTCCGAATCCACGTTTTTTCCGAGTTGGCCGCACCATAGATCTCACGCTCACCGCCGGCCACCTACCAGTTTCCTGTTTTCCCCTAGTCTCATGGGTGAATTTTGTTACCCTTTCATTTCGTGTACGAGGCGATTTTTTCCATTTAATTTTAAGAGTTTTTAATTTTTAGTGAAGTTTGTGAGTGCAACCGGCTACTATAACTCGGTAAGACAACCTTAGATGGGTAGAAGAATATATTTATTTATATATACTAATCACAGCATTAATAAAATATCGTAACCTATATCAAAAAAAAATTCTTTCGTTTCGTGATTTGAACTTACTATATAATATTAAATTATCATCATAAAATTTACTAGTTCAAAAAATGCCTTCAGCTTTCTAATTTACTTTTCTCTGAAGTTCCAATGTTTACATCTGTCTTGCATTATATCTCAATTCTCGAAATGAGTTTGTTTACGCTATACCGATAAAATGTAGATCAAACAAAAAAACCTAACTTTTTTACAAAAGATTCTAAATCAGAACATTATGATGAATCTGATTTTGAATCAGTCGTTAACAATGAAGATTGGAGTGGACACCGAAAAAAAATAGAAGAAGGAAACTAGGGTGGCATTTAGCTTCGACGAAGCACGAGGTTGAATCCTTTTACTGATAAAGTGAAAGAAAAGCTAATGTTTTGTTCATCGGCAAATATGTAACCCTATTACAATGTATCTGTACGAGAGTAGTAGGACGAATAAGATTCGAAGGCAAAATGGAATTGGAAGCCAAACTTATGAAACGATTTAATCAAAAATCATAATTTTCCTTTAATAATCTAAACTGTATTCTATCATAGTCGGAATACATGAACCTGTAATTTCTCCACGCCAGCAAAAAGCATAAAAAATATGATATTTACTCACGCTTATGTTACAGAAAGAATAAACAAATGAAGAGATCATATTGACAGAGACGAGAAAGTTTACGTTCAGCAACCTTTAATTTTGATACGGTGTTGATCACGAGTTGATGTTCGGCCTTGTTAGTCTTGACTGACTGTTAATGCGCTTCGGTTGAAGAGCCGTAGCCATTTTCCGCAACCTAATCGTTATCTCGGTGAACGATGGACGGGAGTCGGGGTCTGGTGACCAGCAGTCTTCCATCAGAGTCTTCCAATCAGAATCACAGTTCTTTGGAATTGCAGGTCTAAGTGAGTTCTTCACGATTCCACCTTTCATAAAAAAAAAAGAGGAAACAAAATGAGAGAAGGAAAAAATGGAAAGAAAAAAAAAAGTGTCCAATTGATCAAGAATATCGCAGACTGAAATCGTCCTTTCAGTTTAGTTTCCTAGAATATGGACAATTGCGAATGGTTCGCACCGATGCCATGGGTTAAACAACACCTCGTATCAAATAACTCACCGATGATTGCACCACAATGCATATCAGCGTAAGGTTCTTCGCCAGTCAAAATCTCCCATAGAGAAATCCCGAAAGAGAACACGTCAACCTGCCATTTTGAGTACCAGATTATTTACTGCTTCATATATTGAACGAAATCCCTTAATTTAGGTATCAAAAGACCTTTTCAGAGACTCTGCTGCTGCTTCCGTTCAATAACTCTGGTGCCATCCACGGGAGTGTTCCTCGAACGCCACCAGATACTAAAGTATTTCTTTTAATTCTAGACAATCCAAAATCTCCAACCTTGCACAAACATGAGAAGGGTAACGTCATGCTCGAGAAATCTTATATCTGTTTGCAGCAATGCAAGCTTAAATGACATGTAAGAAGAAAATCAAAGTTCACAACCGGGAACCCTTGACCAGTTTGGAAAACAGCATATAGTTCCCACAAAGCTCAATATGATAGCTGATTGATCAGTTTGAGAACTTTACCTTACATATAGGACGTTGGGGATCCCTCAAGTTAACTAGTAGATTGTCGCATTTTAGATCAAAATGAACTATGTTTTTTGAGTGCAAATACTCCATCCCAAAAGCTGCATCCATGGCAATGAGAAGCTTTTTACGACGATCAAGTGATCTACACGCAAGGACCAACAGAATTATTGTGCATCAGAGTTAAATACACAATAAAAGCCCCATCGGACAGGATGTACATGCATCTAGACTTGAGTACCTATCCCTCTTGACTAACACATGTCTAAGAGAACCGTTGACCATAAATTCTGTTACTGTTGCCAAGGTTCCATCAACACCATCTGGTACCACCCCGTAGAAGGCAACAACATTAGGGTGATGAAGGTTTGAGAGGATCTGCGCTTCTCTCCAAAAGTCTTTTGTCTGTTGCACAAAAAATATTTGTCAATGATTACAGTTTTCTTTATCATTCAGGTGAGCATTTCAAGCCAGTCTTCTGGGGTTTTACTAGTCCTAGCATAATAACATGAGATCCTAAACATCCCAGTTGGCCTTTGCAAATTGTCTGCAAATTCCCTGTCTATTCCTTTGACAACAAAAAATATTTCAATTTCTCCAGTCCTTGCATATTGGTTATAGAGGGGCATATGGATACACATTGAAGGAAACATTTGATCAAACGTACCAATTTTTCTTGTTCTGAAGCTCTCCCTGAAAACAGGCTCCTTTTTATCCTTTTAATTGCAACATCTGTTCCTCGCCACTTTCCATGATATACAGTACCATATGTTCCCGATCCTAACTCTTGTTGTTCTTCCAGATCAGCATTTTTTATAATCTGCAGTGGCCATCTAAAATATGAATTACTGACCTTCGAAAAAAATTTAAAAAGATATCCACTACTGAACCACAAACCAAAAGAATACAGCATTAGTTGCAGGAAAGACACAGCATTGTGAAATACACAATTGATTATCACAAATAGTCAATTTATAATAGGAGCTAACTAACAAGTCATCGGGGAACAGAAATATTACCTTACGTAATAAAATGACAAGATTCATTATCAACAACTTATTGATGAAATTTGTAACTACTAAACAGAGAAAAGAACCACATGCAAAAACAGAATCACACAGAACTGCGGAAATTTGAGTTTGGTTCAACTAAGGGTCAGTAGTGCTGCTGCGCTAAATAAATGTTAAAAGGAAAATTATTTGAACCACGTATTAAATACGGTAGTGCAGGACCTGCAAGCCATAAATGCTGGCCTCCATTTCAGCCATCAGCGACTCACTTATAGATTCTGTTTTTTCTCCATCATCAGCTCTTGTGTCCTTCAACCAACATCAAGCAAGACTTAGGTCCCATCAGCCCATTTATTATATACCTAATAAGAAAGATTTAAGCCTACCATAATTTTACCTCAGAATCTGATTCTAGAGCCATACTATGTGACTGTGTCTGGGTTGGGGATGCATGTTGAGGAAGATAAGGGGTGGAGCTGTCTGCCTGTGCATCAGGAGGCAATATAAAGCCACTGTTGGATGGATCAGTGACATATGGGACAGACGAAGATGAAGATTGAAGATTTTGAGGCACATTGTTTCTAGCTTCTTCCATAATAGACAATGGCTGTGACTGACTTCGAGTTTTAATGTCTCCCAAGCCTTTTCTTCCAGCCAATTTAGTTTCTCCGGAGAAATCATATGCTGAGGTATCAGATTTGTTGTACACTTCAGTGGTTTGATCAAGGTCATTGTTGCCAGCATCCTTGTGCGACTTCGTTGAGATTCTTAGCAAGGATTCCTCACTAATTCTATCATTTTGAAGCTCCGCAAGGACTTGCTGTTGGCCAAGAGAAAATTGACCATCTGTCGAACCCAGATCAATTAGAGATTTTTCGGCAGCTGGATGGCATCTGAATTTTTGGTCTGACCATTGGAAGTCAGGAAGCCCATTCAGTGGGCCATACTCTTCTTGCTTAGAATAACTCAAAGTGCACTGCTGGCAACCTACAGTTCCCATATCCGTCATAAGGAAATCAGAAGGGACTTTCTCCACTTGATCATCCCACGCATTATTCACAGGTTTGCTTGATGGCTTAAGATCGCCACATGAAAGACCAGAAGCATTATCTGTAGAAGAGCGTGCAATTTGTGGCTGAATATTGACACCAAAAGTGGCTGAATCACAGTTAGCAGCTGCCAGCTTGTTTGGAGCAGCAAGTATTTTATCTTCATACAGTTTACCGTTGGCAAACATAGCTAGATCTCTTTTCTCCATTGCATTCATTCCTTTTACATCTAGAGGACCCTCGTCAGAAGGGCTTTGAATGTGAACTTCTTCTCCAGTGTCATCCATAGCCTTCTCAGACTGCCTGGATTTTGGTTCCAAAGGTTGCTGAGAATTCAGCAAGTTCTTCTGTGAATCCATAGAATTTGTATTGAGAAACCGACCCAGCATCATAGGACTGCCAAAACTTGTATTGTCCTGCACTTCAATTGGTTGTTCAGAGTTTTTCTCTTCACTAGGTTTTTCATGGAAAACAAAGGACACTGGCTGTGGAGAAAACTGAACCTTAGCAAAGAGCAAAGGGGATGATGGGCTCACTCCTTCTTGTGAGCAATACGCAGATGCACCTCCATTCTCTTGCAGCTTTGAATCAGAGAAAGCGTGATGCATGTTATGGGTGAAGCATGTTGACTCAGTGGACCCTGATAGCTCTGGGTCGTTTAAATTTGAAACAGGCTTGTCAGAGTGGAATGACCTCTTGCTACAGAGGTTGTCAAAGTTTCCGTTGTTCTGAGAAAAATCGAGAGGATCTGCATGTAATCTGCTTGAATTGCTGTCAGAAAACTGTGATCTGAACAGTTGATCCTCCCTTCCAACATTAACCTGATGGCAAGGATGATCATGGCGGATTAAAGTGATGTTACTCTGTGAGGGTTGTCTGAGGAAAGCAGACTCATTGCTACCATCATCAAGTGGAAACTGAGCAGTAATGAAAGAGCTATTACTTTCAATGCTCCATTTATCAATATGCATCTGCCCACTTCTTGAATTTATACGCCGCAGAGGATTTGGAGAAACTGGAGGAGACTGATAGGGAGATCTAATTGCACACTGCAAATCGCCAGATGACCGAGTAGGATCAAAAACGTTAAAGCCACCAATTTCTAAAGGAAGAGGAGAAGCAGGAACCCGATTGTTAAAGCTTGGACTATGATTCAACACCTTTCCCGTCTGACTTCCTTCATTTGCAGAATATCCACCAGAGTTCTGCCTGATGCTAGAATCCGAGATTCCATTAACAGCAACTACATATTGGTGGTCAGAACTGCTATGCTGGAAAGTGGTCCCATCAAAAGACGATGATTCTTCAGATTCTCCCATAGGAATCAAAAATATGCGGAGCTTGTTACAGACTCCAAGTCTTTCAAGTCCATCATACTCATCAATCATATACTGGAGGTCTTCGTCAGAAGAAACAGATATAAGAGCATCAAAATCCTCACCTGGAAGCTGGTACTTAATCGAGTGATGTTGCTTGCAAATACCAGATGTCTTCCTTACAAGTTCTTCCCACGTCATATTCCTTCGAACAGAAACAATGCGGGTCTCTCCACCTACATATCTGAGCTTTCCGTCAACAGGACGTGGCAAGATCTTGCCACCAAAGCTGCAGAGGAACTTAATCTTGCCAAGTTTAGAGCCATCTGAAGTATAAGTGCAGTTGAGATTGTTGGCCCGAGGAGATTCCAACATAAAAGGGACAGGATAAGTTGGACTCAAGCAAGCCCCCCAATCATGGTTCAACTCAGCAAATGCCTGCCTTGTTCTATTTACAGGATCACCCACCTCAACAACATATCTATTAGGTTCCTTCATATTCACAGGATCAACAACCTCTGCAGAAGCCTCGGAGTCCGTTCGTCTTATCCCAAGTATACGGGCTAGATCCTGATACCCCATCTGATGGTTCTGATCCACGTTAGTCCCAATTCTCCCGTCACCATGACGAGCTACTACAGCAGGAACAGGACCAGCACCTCGAGCAGAAGCAACACGATCCTGGAGAAACTCCAACGAGAACTCCTCACCCGTCCTGACAGAAACATTATGCACATTCCTCCCCATCTGCGCCATGGATCCCAATCCTAGCTGCTGCTGCTGCTGAAACCAAGGACCAGGCGAACCAGGCGCCTCACTAGCCATCGAATCAGACAAGCCTCCCTAACGATTACCATTACAATTACACCATCCTGCCAAAATAGCTAAAAGAGGATCGGCGACTCCCGATAGCTTCCTAACCACACCAAATGTCAATAAATTCGCCGCTATGACCTCGTTCACACCAAGCTCAACCAAATAGAAAATAATCCCAAACAATCACCAAATTTTCCTTAATTTTGTCCTATCAACAACTAACAAGCCACAAATCTCCGCCAGATCCAACGGGGAGAGGATAATCAGCTACATACACAACCAAATAAATGAATCCTGCAACTATGAACCGGTAACCGTAATCTCGTCAACGGACAATATGCACATTCGAAACCTAAAAAAAAGGAAAGAAAATGAAATTAAAACAAATCACATTCAATAAAATTAGAAGTTATAAATTGCAAAAAAAAAAATGACAGAAAAAGAAAACGAAAAGCGCGAGAATGTACCTGGCGGGGAGGGGAAACGGTTTTTCACCGGTGGGGGTCCAGAGCTGGCATTACTGGAGGCGGCCCGGAGACGAGGTAGCGGTGGATGTGGATGCACCGGCGTTCCAGGCACATAACTCGTCACCGGTGAGAATTTCTTGGTTTTATAATAATAATTTTTCTTTTTTAATAAAATGGATTTTTGGGGATTTTGTTTTCCTCGAAAAGGGAAATTGGATTAGAGGAAGTGGAAAAAGGGAGGGAAATAGAAATAGAAATAGAAACGGAGGAGTGGCTTTGGATTGGGGATCACAGCTCTCGCTTGGGTTGGGAGACACCGACATTGCCGTGAATTAAGCGGGATCGGCGCTCTCCATTTTTTTTTTCAAGTTTTCCCCTTTTTCGCCTTTTTTTTTATTCGATTCCCTTTTCCCCTCTTCTAAAAACATATTACTTTTAAAATCGATTGGAGGCTGAAAGTGGAAATTAGATTGTATTTTTTAATAGTCCTTATTTTTTTTTCTTCTAAAGTTGCCGACCAACGTTCAAAATTTAAAATTATATTGTGCGCTGGGCTTGGTGCCGACTTGCCTCGTTGCCACTTGTCACTTAAGATCGGGCACGACTCGGAGGGCCCAAATGAGTTTCATAGGCCCATTGGGAATAGCTACACTTTCGGGAGAAGATGTTGGTGGCTTTCATTGGCCCAATGAGTTTCGTACGCTAGTATTTTCGGGAGAAACATCGATAACTTAGGGCAGTTTTAGTACATGGAAATGATTTTCCGTAACAACGTTATTATTTGTTTAGTTATCGATGTTTTGGACTCGCATTTAATATTTAGTTAGTAGATGAAGAATTAGAGGCCTGTCGAGTGGAGGGGTGAGTAATTTAATTCCCATTGCCGTTTAAATAATGTGGATCTATTAATGGGCTTATAAATTCGATGTCGGCCCATTTCTTAATTCACCTAATTAGTAATTAGGATTGTTCGTTTCCGGGGTTCGATCGATGTTCAATCAAACGGGCTATTGCGAGGCCTGGGACAGATTTCCCTGGCCGCATTATCGATTTCTTTTCAAATTTTTTTTTAACTGAAGATCAATAATTCAAACATCTTTTACTGACATGTATTACTCCTTTATCTGTTTCCCCATGCAGTAGACAACTCAATAGCATCTCCTACTACAAAATTGTAACTCAAAACTGTCTGCTTCATACCTTTTCTTTTGGTAGGTAAGTCATTAATTTTATATATACCTCAATAATTAAAATGAATTACAAGGAGTAACGCATATATGAGTTAATAATTATCACTAGCAAGATAATACATTCTATATATACATATATATATATATATATATATATGTATTTCCTTCATACCGTTTGACATAACGTAGAAGGAGGGCCGAATGAATAACAATATATATCTTACAATTAATCCGCTAAAATAGTATGTCATTTTGTATGTCGGAATTTGCAATTAAACCATGTTTAGAAAAAGCAAGAAAAGTGAAAGGTCTTTCCTCTCAGAAAAACACCAACCTACAAATTATTTAGTATTGCTGCTGCCCATCTGCAAAGTCTCAACTGTTTTTCACAGATGAAAAAGCTAGAGTTGTAACTATTTTGTAGCTTCTTTTTGTTCACGGTATACTCCGGATTGAAGTCGTCTGAAATGATACACTACAAACAATGTTTCATATTTTTCTTAAATTAGTTCAGTTAATTAATAACCAAACAAAAGATAATATTTTATGAAAATCAGATAATTAAATTCGGTATTAACAAGTTAGAGTTGTAACTAAAATAGCTTATAGAAGCGGAGCGGGAAAATCTAAACGACTCCCAAAAATATTGGTCCAAAACCTCCCAATTTGTTGAAGAAGAGCGGTCGCGACGAAGAGAATTTCATGGGAGGAAATTGGCCCCTTTCCTCCCATAATCCCTGAATTCTGGCGACAAGTTGTTCAGTTGATGCGGCAGCTTCCACCATACTAGTGGTCTAATTTATTTTTTTTCAAACGGAGGAGGAGCGATGCGGAGAGAAATTACTTTTGTAAATCGAAATGGGATGTGGGCTTGATGCTAGTACGATCATTTTACTAAAATTTTCCAATTTTACTTGTAATTGTATCTAATTTCAATTGAACCATGATGTGTTCTTATATTTGTCTTTGAAAATTAATCTTATCTTATGTTTAGCTTTGAAAATTGAAGTGTTATATGCGATATGTTGTTATGTAGTTGAAAAAAATATGTACCATTATTTGGTGTGCCGCTATATCGATGCACTGCAATGTCTTCCATTTTGTCTGATTGAAACTGCCGAAAGGTAAGTAACACCAAATTCAATCTGGAAAATCAATTAGTAATAGAAAATTACGTTAATTTTGGAATAAAACTTACAAAACCCAAAAAATACTAGATCATTGTTTAATTAATTGTTGATCCATAAAGTTACAGCGGCGTATGTATTTTGGTATTAACAATATGCATATGAATTTTCTCTATTTCTTTTTCCTTTGAGGATTTTCTCAACTTTAACTAAACAGAAAAATATCGCAACATTGTGATAATTTTTTTTGAGGGGGTAAAACACACATTATATTATAAACGAGATTACAGGGCGATACAGAAAGATCGCAAGCACAAGAAAGGAAAGCCGATCAAAAATTAAAATCGATCCAACAAGTGCAAGGAGACACAGGACGGGGGCGAAAGACGATCGAAAAGGTCCGAAGACCATCGATCGAGGCGAAATCTGCCGAAACGAAGTTCGGTAAGAAAACTTCAAGACAAAGTCGAGAGGGCAACTGAGTGTATACAAGATACACTCAGCAGAGAGCCAAGGTCGACGTAAATCGACCGAGACAAATTTCTCCTCCCACACCCATTGAACAGGCAACAAAATCCGAAAAGACCTAAGATCGTGCGGAAACTGATCTCGACAAAAGCACAAACAAAAAAGCAAATAAACAAGAACAAAATCCGAGGGAGCCCTAAACAAGAGGGGCCTGGACATCAACAGACAAAAGGCCAAAAGAAAATAACCACAGACCAAACAAAAGAACACAAAATAAAGCAAACAGCAGACCAAGCCATCTAGGATGCAAGTCGAAAGCAACCAAACCCCCAGTCGAAAACCACCAAAGCCCTCGAATCGACCAAGCAGCTGACTTAGCCTAGGGAGAGTGACGGAGATGGGCCAGGACTTGGGTGAAGTTACGAGGGCAAGTGGATCCAGCTCCGGAAAGATCTCTGGAGGACGGACGGTGGCCCGGATGTGCGACATATAATCAGACAATGAGGTGGGCGGAACTAGCGGAGGGAGGAATGGGCGACCGGGGAGAGGCAGAGCGAGCTGACGATGGTGGGATGGGCGGAGCAAGCTGTCGACGGTGGGAGGGGCGGAGCAGGCTGACGATGGTGACGATGCGAGGCGGGCCGGTGACTGGGACGGTGGGAAATTAAGGCTCCACAAACAGGAGAGATGGAGGCTCCACAAACGGGAGAGAGAGGGGGCACATGGCCCAAATTTCCTCTAAGAGAGAGCTTGAAGGGGATGGAGACTTGAGAAAGGAAAAGGAGGACGGAGGTTCTGGTGGGAAAAAGGGAAGGGAAGATGAGGCGGTGGGAGAGAGAGGGGAAGATATTTACATTTCGTTTTTGATATCTTCAATTCAACATTGTGATACTTGTAAGCCAACTTTATCCATTTATCTCGATTAATTGCGATATAATCTCAAAACCTCACCATGTTATCCATTTATTTGCTGGCAAGTGTCTAAGATTGTATTAAGCATATATTTGGGGTAAATTTCAGGACATGGGCTGGACTTAGAATTAAGTTTAGGCCTTTTGGTTCTCAAGCTACATTAGGAAAGAAGTTCAACCCGAATACAGTATAGATTCCCACCAAAAAAAAATACAGTATAGATACAATGGATAATTATCCTCAGTTCCTTCGAGTTTGTTGAAATCACCGATTCAGTCCCCTATTTGTAAAATGTCATATTTAATTCTTCTAGTTTGTTGAAAGAGCATCATTTAACCCCTGACGCCAGAATCAACCATTTTCTTCAACGAACTTGGACGTGAGTTTATTAAATTGTCTCTTGTCTTTAGAAATCATTTTAACTTTTAATAAACTCTAAAATAATGCGCACAGCCCTTTCTCCTCTTCTTCCTCCTTCTCCCCTGAGCACCTCGATGTCCAAATCACATCCCTGACCAACTTGCGGTACCCCTCGATGAACAAGTCATCCACGAGGATCATATCTGGAGCAGCGAACTCGAGTGGGCCCCACCACCTAATGTAGATGCCAGCGACCAGGAGCCCGTTGGGCGGTAGACCACGGGGATGACCGGGGATAGGGACAAGGTCGGTAGCAACCATAAAGCAGTAGATTCGATGCGCGATGGAGACCAGGCTAGGGACTAGTAGCCTAATGTCTGGAGTGCGGGGAAGAACGCTAATAGGCTCGGCCTTGCGAGCCTCCTTCTCGACAGACGATCCTCTGTGGGTCGATGGACCGACTCTAATGGCAATGGGTTGACAGACCATCTCGGACGGTAGTGGGTCTTGTTGGTTGACAGAATGACTTGGATAGTGGGGGTGAGTGGTCTAACGTACATATAGTAACCGTGTTAGGGTTGAGCTGACGGTGGTGAGCGCTCGACGGACGAAGACCAGTACCAAGAATGGTGTCCGAGGGACGAAGACCAATATCAAACATTTATAGAACTCAACGCATTGATATGCTCTACCAAAAATTCTTTCTTCCCGTAACTTACTCCATATTAATACATATACGAATAGCCCATTGCATCACGATTTCATACGACTAGGGAGGAGAAGGAGAGTCACAGAGGGAAGACAATGAAGAGGGAGGGGAAAAGGGAGGTTAAAATGATTTTTAAAGACAAACAATTTAGTAAACTCACATTCAAGTTCACCAGATAAAATTGCCGATTCCTGCATCAGTGATTAAATAATGTCTTTTTAACAAACTAGAAAGAGTAAATATGACATTAAAAAAATCACAAGACTGAATGAGTGATTTTGAAAAGCCGCAGAAGGCTGAGAGCAATTATCCATAGATACAACCAATGACCTACACTAGTGGAAAGTATCAAATTACTATGGTACATATCATGAAGCTACGACTTCTTTTGTCTTTTTGTATTATAAAAGCATATAATTTCTTTAGAAAAAAATGAAGAAAGAATTAGTATATGCAACTGTTTATCAGATCAAGCTCGAGGCCTCGAAAACTCACGTTCAAAGCATTTGCTCTGACGCGGAGACCCAGGTATAAGATTAAGGTAGCTTCTCCTACTCGAGCTATGGAGAAGGCAAGTCCTAAGCCCCCGGATGTAAATGACGCTCGGTTGGAGGAGCAGGCTGTCGAGGCATGAGATTTGGTGCAAAGACTTGGATGCTTTTGGGAGGGTGATCCCTCTGAGATCATCCAACAATTTAAGGAGGTGGCACGTGGTTTGTTTTGATCCATCCTTTGGCGGTGTGGGTCTGGTCGCATTGGGCTTTAGGCATTGCTTTGATGTAGTGCGCTTGCGCACCTTTGGTGTAATCTTTAGGCGTTTGTGTCTTTCGACACTTATGGTGTGACTTAGGCTTTTGTCTTTCGATGCTTTTGGTGTAGTGCACGTTGTGCACCTTTGGTGTAATTTCTTTGGTGGATAATAAAATCTTTTACTTATCAAAAAAAATTGTTTATCAATTTTTTTGTAATGAATGATATTCAAAATTAACTGATAAAAGTTAATATTCAAAATCAATATAACTCTTCTAATAGCGTATTTTCTATCATAAGACTCAACCCATTCTCAAAATATTTGAATCATAATGTACTATCTGATTTGAGAAAGAGAAACGAGGGGACCAAATACCTACGGTTTAGGTTTTGATAATGTGTCACCTTCATTTAAGATTGTAAGATTGGTCCTTTTTCGGAACCACAACCAACACAATATTTACCGGTACATGTGCAACACATTTTTGGTGAGGGACGTTGTTGGAAGAGGGTGGGGTGCCCTCTAACCCCAACCCCTTTTGTTTTGAATGTCTCAATGATACATCTAGTGTTACTTTGCGAGTCTTTATACTGGACATATTCTGCTAGTTGTAAGGACGCCACGATTTTTGGTTGGGATAGATATGATGCAGCAGGCTGCGTCTTGTGCAAGAAGAAAAAATGTGGAACAAATTTATGGTAACATTTTTGAAAACATGCTCAAGCTGCCTCCGATCTGAATCTTTATCAGAGGTAGATTATTTCACGCAAATTGTTACAAACTGCCCATCATACTATCTTCTGGAGATCAAGAACATGTGATAGTGCACTAGTCTTTAGCCATAGCATAATTAAAACTTGTACTATCTAGTGAAATCAAAAAAACCTTTTTTAACTAAATTATATTCTTATAAAATAATATGTGACGTTATAAAATAATTATTTGCATTATGATTATCATCAAAACTTTAACCATTTGTTAGCAATATTTGAAACATATATTGATAATTCTGAATCTTGGTTAGCATTAAATATTTTCTTAGATAATTTACAACATACTAAAAATAGTAAATGATATCTAGGATGATAAACATGTAATACAATATGTGTAGCTTCATAAAACTACTATAAAAATTCGTTTAATTTTTTTACAAGGTTCCGATAGTGAAGTATTAACATAATATTATTAGTTGGATCAAAAAAAAATTACATAAATTTTTTTTGTATGGCCGAGTTTCTTTAATAATTCATAAGTCGAGTTTCAACGATGTTGAACATCTTATGAAAAACGTATATCATTTTGTATCTCTGTTGACACGTATGGATTTTAAGGATAAATCATATTTCGAAATTTGTAATTAAACCATGTTTTGAAAAGGTAAGAAAAGTGAGAGGTCTTCCCTCTCAAAAAAACACCAACCTACAAATTATTTAGTGTTGCTGCTGCCCATCTGCAAATGTCTCAACTGTTTTTCACAGATCAAAAAGCTAGAGTTGTAACTATTTTGTAGCTTCTTTTTGTTCACGGTATACTCCGGATTAAAGTCGTCTGAAATGATACACTACAAACAATGTTTCATATTTTTTTTAAATTAGTTCAGTTAATAACCAAACAAAAGAGAATATTGTATGAAAATCAGATAATTAAATTCGGTATAACAAGTTAGAGTTGTAACTAAAATAGCTTAGAGAAGCGGAGCGGGAAAACGTAAACGACTCCCAAAAATATTGGCCCAAAACCTCCCAATTTGTTGAAGAAGAGCGGTCGGCGACGAGGACAGTTTCATGGGATCAAAATACTTTTTGTAAATAGAAATGGGATGTGGGCTTGCTACTAGTACGATCATTTTACTAAAATTTTCCAATTTTACTTGTAATTGTATCTAATTTCAATTGAACCATGATGTGTTCTTATATCTGTCTTTGAAAATTAATGTTATCTTATGTTTGGCTTTGAAAATTGATGTGTTATACGTGACACGTTGTTATGTAGTTGAAAAAAATATGTGCCGCTATACGATGCAGTTCAATGTCTTCCATTTTGTCTGATTGAAACTGCCGAAGGATAAGTAACACCAAATTCAATCTTGAAAATCAACTAGTAAAAGAAAATTACGTTAATTTTGGTATAAAACTTACAAAACCTAAAAAATACTAGATCATTGTTTCTCCGACAACTTACGGAATAGTGTCTCATATGAACTATGAGGCATCAAAGTAGTTATATAATCACATCTAAATGTACTATGAATTTAAATTATTGACACCACAACATTATTGGATATTTATCAAACAAAATTGTTACTATTAAAAAAAATTACGAATCAAATGTGCATTCGTAGATTTTCAAAAAAAAATGACGAGCATAAGAATATTTAAATTACTCCTAGTTTCAATATTATTAGTAGTTTGCTATACCAGAAAAATTTGCTGAAGCTAATTGTTTAATTAATTGTTGATCCATAAAGTTACAGCCGCGTATGCATTTTGGTATTAACAATGTGCATATGAATTTTCTCTAATTTTTTTCTTTGGAGGATTTTCTCAAGTTTAACTAAACACAAATTTTGATCTGTGTCGGAAAAATATCGCAACAATGTGATATTTGTGAGCCAACTTTATCCATTTATCTCGATTAATTGCGATATAATCTCAAAACCTCACCAGGTTATCCATTTATTTGCTGGCAAGTGTCTAAGATTGTATTAAGCATATATTTGGGGTAAATTTGAGGACATGGGGTGGACTTAGAATTGAGTTTAGGGAAGTAATATAGCGAAGGGGCTGAAGTGTATTTATTATTTTTTTCATAGCTGTACTTTGTAGATGCCCGAATGACTTATTATGAATGAATGAAGTTTCTTATTCTCAAAAAAAAATTGAGACCTTTTGATTCTCCAGCTACATTAGGAAAGAAGTCCAGCCTGAATACAGTATAGATACAAGGGATAATTGTCCTCAGTTTATTCAGGTTTGCCAAAATTATCGATTCAGTCCCTATTTATAAAACGTCATATTTAACTCTTCTAGTTTGTTGAAAGGGCATCATTTAACTCCTGCCACCGGAATCAACCATTTTCTTCGACGAATATGGACATGAGTTTACTAAATTGTCTCTTGTCTTTAGAAATCATTTTAACTTCTAATAAAATCCAAAATAATGTGCCCAACCCTTTCTCCTCTTCTTCCTCCTTCTTCTCCCCTGCTCGACATCCAAATCACATCCCTGACCAAGAGCCCATTGGGCAGTACACCATGGGGACAAGGCTGGGGATGGGGATAAGGTCGGTAACAACCCCTAAAGCGATAGATCCAGTGCACGACAGGGACCAGGCTAGAGACTAGTAGCCTAATGTTCGGAGTGTAGGGAAGAACGCGTATGGGCTCGGCCTTGCAAGCCTCCTTCTTGACGGACGATCCTCTGTGGGTTGATGGACCGACTCTAATGGCAATAGGTCGATGGACCATCTTGGACTGTAATGGGTCTCGTGGGTTGATAAAATGACTTGGATAATGGTCGTGAGTGGTCCGACATACGTAGAGCAACCGCGTAGGGTTGAACCGACGATGGCGAGCAGTCGACAGACGAAGACCAGTACCACGAACGGTGTCTGAGGGACAAAGACCAGTATCAAACATTTAGAGAACTTAACGCATTGATATGCTCTACCAAAAATTCTTTCTGTCCGTAACTTACTCCAGTTTAATACATATTCGAATAGCCCATAGCATCACGATTTCATACGACTAGGGAGGAGAAGGAGAGTCACAAAAGAAAGACAATGAAGAGGGACGGAAAAAGGGAGGTTAAAATGATTTTTAAAAGATAACAAAAAATTTAGTAAACTCGCATTCAAGTTCACCAGATAAAATGGTCGATTTCGACGTTTGGGATTAACTGATGTCCTTTCAACAAATTCAAAGGGGTAAATATGATATTAAAAAATAGAAAGACTAAATCAGTGATTTTGGCAAACCCAAGAAAACTGATGGCAATTATCCATAGATACGACCAATGACTTGGCAATTATCCATAGATACGACCAATGACCTACACTGATGGACAGTATCAAATTACTTCGGTACATATCATGAAGCTACAACTTCTTTTGTCTTTTTGTATTGCAAAAGCATATAATTTCTTTACAAAAAGTTGAAGAAAGAATTAGTATATGCAACTTTTTATCGATTGTTTTGTAATGAATGATATTCAAAATCAACTAATAAAAGTTAATATTAAAAAATCAATATAACTCTTTTAAAAATGTATTTTCCATCATAAGACTCAACCCAGTCTTAAAATATTTGAATCATAATGTACTATCTGATATGAAAAAGAGAAATGAGTGGACCAAATACCTACTATTTAGGTTTTGATAATGTGTCACATTTATTTATGATTATAAGATTGATTCTTTTGAACCACAACCAGCACAATATTTATCAGTACCTGTGCAACACATTTTGGTGAGGGGTGGTTGTTGGAAGAGGGGTGCCCTCTACCCCCAACCTCTTTCGTTCTCAATGTCTCAACGATACAGTTGTTTCACGAGTCTTTATACTCGACATATTCTGCTAGTCATAAAGACGCCGCGATATTATTCAAAATTTTCTCTAACATATTCAGATTACTGTCTCGCTGCTCTTGTAGATTGTCATCCTTTGGGATAGTGATATGATGCTTTTTTGGTTAGGATAGATATGACGCAACTGACTACATCCTGAATAGGAAGAAAAAAATGTGAGAACAAATTCATGGTAGCATTTTTGAAAACATGCTTTGGGTGACTTCGGATCTGAATCTCTATCAGAGACAAATTATTTCACACAAACTGCTACAAACTACCCATCATATTATCTTCTCAAGATCAAGAACCTATGAAAATGCGCTCGTCTTTAACCATAGCATTATTAAAACTTGTACTATCTAGTGAAATAAAAAACTTTTTTAACTAAATTATATTATTGTAAAATAATATATGACATTTTAAAATAATTATTCGCACTATGGTTATCATCAAAAACTTTAAATGATATTGCTATTCTTTGTACATTCCAATCATTATCAATCCACTGACATGTAACACAAAAATATGATTGCATTCGCTAATGATCATTTCATATATCACAACAACAAAAAACACGACCATCAAAATTGATGAATTTTTTATAAATTATATTTTTTGTACTCTTTTTTAATATATTGTGTTAAAGTAGTTCGTTGCACTAAAATTTGAAGCATTTTGACAATAATTTACAAAATTAAGTTTTTTAAGCAAAGTTAAAAGATAGCAACTAATTTAGTAAGTTCTTCTTTATTTTTTTTGGTCTATGTAATAGAATAAGATATTGAGTCTAGTAGATAATTGATATTGAGATATATTCAAACCAAATTTGTGTGGATATTTACTTTTCAAATAATTAGTATTGAAAATATATTGTTTACCACAATAATTACATATAATGTTGAAAGTACTTTTTTTAAAGGATTCTTTTGAAGTGTTTAGTAAAAAGTTAAGAAAATGATATAGTAACTTTTGTTAGATTGTTGAATGTTGATGATTTGATTTTTTTTAGATGCATCTTGGATATTCATCATTTTCTATGGAATAGGAAGAAAAATATGAACGCGTGCACTAATGATAGTTTCATATATCACTACAAAAAGAAACATGACTATCAAAATTGAAGAAATTTTTTGTAAATTATCTTTACCTTTTTTGTATTCTTTTTTAATATATTATGTTAACGTAGTTCATGGAATAATTTTTGCACTAAAATTTGAAGCATTTTGACAATAATTTACAAAATTAAGTTTTTAACCAAAGTTAAAATAAAAATGTTGCATAGCAACTAAATTAGCAAGGTCTTCTTTTTTTTTGTCTCTGTAATAGAATAAGATATTAGGTTTGATATGTAAATTGACTTTGAGACATATTCAAACCAAATTTGCGTAGATATTACTTTTCAAATGATTAGTTTTGAAAATATATTGTTTATCACAATAATTACATATAATATTGAAAGCATCTTTTCTCTAAAGGATTTTTTTTGAAATTCTTGAAAAAAATTTGAGAAAATGATCTAGTAACCTTTGTTAGATTGTTGAATGTTGATGATTTGATTTTTCTTTGAGATGCATCTTGTATATTCATCATTTTCTCTAGAATAGGATAAGAAAAAAAGGTAGAAATTTGATTCAATAGAATTAAGATATTCCACACATTTTTACTTACTTTTATTTGCTTTACTTGATGACATAATGAAATGATAATACGAGAGAGTATATTATTTTCAACTAAAAATAATATATGATTAATATGTTTAACTAAAACTCTAAACATATAAAATTTTAATATTTCAGCTAAGTCACTTAATGAGAGTTGCTCCTAGCTAAGAGTTTACATAACTTACGTGACTAGAATTCATATTGGCCACCCATTGTTGCTTTGTCTCAAGTAATTGCAAATGCTAAGAGGGGCTGATTTTATGCGATCTATATTAACTATGGTCACAACTTAGTAGCTAGCCGAATAGATCACATATCTTAATTTCTTCTAAGTGTTATGATTATTTTTTGTCTAACTAGTACAATTTATACATTGGATGAATAACTTATTGTCCAAATTTATTGTCTATAAAATGAGAGGTTGAGTAATATGCATTAGAATTATGCCTCTACAGGGGCGGAGCCAGAAAAATCTCTCAATGGGAGTAATATATATAATATATATTTTTGTAGTATATAATTTTAATTTATAAGTTAATTAATTTTTTAATAGGCTCAATTTCTTATTTTAATGGGTGCATATACTAAATTATATATTAAATTATAAAATAAATAAGAAATTAGGGTCAACTGACCCCACTACCTATAATATAGTTCTGCCTATGAACTGTATCTATTCTTGAAGAAATGAAACAGATGGTCGGATTGAGAAGAGGGAAATTGCACCTCTTTACTGTTTCTTATCTTCACTTCACAGAACAGATCTAGTAAAGTACAAACAAAATGAGCCTTTTCAACAATGGACTAAACAATTCAGTTATCTATATGAGCAAAAGAATTGCACATATAATAATTTCTTTAGTTAAATTCCGCACATACGTACGCTTGCATGCTCCAAAACCAGCACATAACACACACATGTTAGCAATCTTAGTAGAAAAAGAAAATACAGTAAAGAGAGAAACCCCCCATAAATGACAATGACTACCTCGCAGACTTGCTGACTAAAGGGAAGTCGGAGTATATGCTAGCAAACGACATTAACCAAAAAAATGTTGTAAAGGAGATGAAACAGAAAGCCATCACCTTGGTTAAACAACTTCTCGGTGCACTCATTTGGATTCATGTTGGTCTCCTTCAGTGCCGAGTATATCTCCGTGTCTGAAAAGTCTTTCTCAACGATTTCTCTAATCAAGCCTATTATCTCCTTCACCCCCGCCATATCTAAGTGCAAAAAAGATTTAAAAATGTAGGCTTCTTTGATTCTAGTTGAGTTCGAGGGTGATTAGAGAGCTTCTAGTTTTTAAGGTCTAGGACGTGTTTGTTAATGGAGGGAGGTAGAGACAGAGGTAGAAAATTTGATGAATGGGGACAACATATTTATTTTTAAGATTTAGTTTTAATTTATAAAGTTAATTAATTTGTTTGTGGAGTAAACTTTTAATTTTAATAGAGACATGCATAAAAAACATACCTAATATTCATATAGAATAAAAATTAAGTGGGGTCAATTGACCTCACACATGTGCATGTGGCTTCATCAATGTGCTCTACAACCCTTCAGCTAGAGATTTGGTATGAAGTCTCATTCTACAATAACAATTAGTACCTTGTGAGAGAAAATGAATTAGATTGTTAGACGTAAAACACATTAATTTTATTACTATATACATTCATTAATTCCAAAATATCATTTTTAATTTTACTTATAGTTGCAAGAACATAATATTTTATATGAAAATTAACTCCTAAAACATGTTGCAAATTCATGTAATAAGATTGTAAAAACATTGTAAACCATCAATTTTAATATTTAACATAAAAATAGTTACAATTAAATTAAGTGGGGGAATGTTCTTAAAGTACTTTAACCATTTGTTAGCAATATTGATAATTTTGAATCTTAGTTACCATTAAATATTGTCTCATATAAATTACAACATTCTAAAAATAGTAAATGATATTTAGGATGATAAACACCTAATACAATTTGTGTAGCTTCATAATAATATTATAAAAGTTCATTTAGTTTTTTTACAAAGTTCTTATAGTGAAGTCTTAACATAATATTATTAGTTGGATCATGAGATACAAAAAAAATTACAGAATTTTTTTTGGTATGGAAGAGTTTCTTTATTATTTCATAAGTCGAATTTCAATGATGTTGAACATCTTATGAAAAATGTTTAGCTCGCATGTTGTTAACTTTGCAAAATATTCTCTATTGTTTTTGTAATTTTGGTCAAGCCCATAATAAATTAATTGCTTGATGAATAGATACTATTACTTTAATTTTATTTTGGGTACAAAGATTAAGCATGTGATATGCACATCTAATATGAAAAAATTTCCTTCCTAGTTTGCAAAGATTTACTAAATCTTTAACCATAGCATTATTAAAACTTGCACTAATCTAGAAAAATCAAAAAACATTTTAATTAAATTATATTCTTGTAAAATATGTAATATTTTAAAATAATTATTTGCACTATGATTATCGTCAAAAACTCTATATGAATTTTTTTTGTACATTCCAATCATTATCGATCCATTGACATGTAACACAAAAATATGAACGCGTTCGCCAATAGTCACTCCATATATCACAACAAAATGAAATACGACCATCAAAATTGAATATTGTTTTTCGTAAATTATCTTTATCTTTTTTGTATCCTTTTTTAATATATTGTGTTAACGTAGTTCATATTATAAATTTTTGCACTAGGATTTAAAGCATTTTTATAATAATTTATAAAATTAAGTTTTCCCACAAAGTTAAAAGAAAATGTTACATAGGAACTAACTTTGCAAGTTCTTCTTTATTGTTTTGGTCCGTGTAAGTGAATAAGATATTGAGTTTAGTAGATAATTGACTTTGAGACATATTCAATCCAAATTTGGGTGGATATTTACTTCTCAAATGATTAGTTTTGAAAATATATTATTTACCACAATAATTACATATAATGTTGAAAGTACTTTTTTCTTCTAAAGGAATTGTTTTAAAATGCTTAATAAAAAGTTGAGAAGATGATCTAGTAACTTGTTGAATGCTTATGATTCACTTTTCCTTTAAAATGCATCTTAGATATTCAACATTTTTTATGGAATAGGATAAGAAGAAAGTGGTAAAGATATTTGATTCAATAGAATCATGGTATTCTATATGTTTTTACTTACCTTTATTTGTTCTACTTGATGACATAATTAAGTAATAATGTAAGAGAGTATATTATTTTATCTAAAAATAATATATGACTAATATATTTAACTAAAACATAAAAATAAAATTGAATAATTCACCTAAGTCACTTAAAGATTTAGACAACAAAGAAGAAGAGTTCACATGACATATGTAACTAGAAGTTATACTGTCACCAGTTGTTGCCTTGTCTAAAGTAATTGCAAATGTCAAAGAGGGCTAATTTTTATGCAGTTCACATTAACTATGGCCCTAACCCAACAGCTAGCCGAATGGATCACACATCCAACTTTCTTTTAAGTGTTATGATTATTTTTAGTCTAACTGGTAATATTTATACATTGGATGAATAACTTGTTGACATTCAATAAAATGCATTGGAAATATGTCCAAGTTATTGCCCAAATTTGGTTGATAACTTTCTTTCTATGTTGTTTGGGAGTAACTCTCGTTAACTAACTCATTTGAACTATTCAGCTCTATTGTCTGTATGCAATATAATGAATCGACAAAAAAGAGAGCCAGGAAACCCAAAGTTTCACCTCTCCATTCTTAGAGCCATGTTTTAATATAAGGTTAAAAATACATAGGCAAATTGCTTATAATAATACTAAAATAGAAAGAGAATAAAAAAAACTAATTTGTTACTGTGTTTAGTAGTATATAATTACTATTGCATGGAAAAGTTGAGAAGGTGACTGCAATTACAGGTTGGCCATCAAATACACTAAAAACGACAAATGATGACGTATGGCGATCCAGCTAAATATTCATTTGTTACTAAAAAAAGAAAATTAGGGAATTAGGCAAAAAAATTGATTCGAATTTGTTATGAATGAATTATAATTGAATTTTATTCAAATTGAATTCTAAATTGAATTCTTTAGAATTATAAAAAACGTAAATCGTATCCATTTTATTTATAATGAATTCAAATGAATGTTTAAAGAATCGAATTAAGAAAAAATCAATCGAATTATATTAAATTATGAATCAAATTTTAATAATGATCGCGTCTATTCTCATGTCACCATTGATGATATATTTTTTTCTCTAATTAATATCCCTCAAGACTCCTCTCTCAAGTGTCCGATTTTACCATGCACAATTGTTCAGGAAAATGGATATACATGATTGTTTACTAAATTGTCCATTGTCTTTAAAAATCATTTTAAACTCTAATAAACTCAAAGGAGAGGAGGAGGAGGGAGGAGAGGCGAGAATTCGGAAAAGGATAGGAGGAAGAGGAAAAGGAGGGCAGAGGAGGAGGAAGGTGAATGAGGAGGGCGGATGAGGAGAAGGAGGAGGAGGGGGGAGTCCGAAGAGAGGAGAGGAGGAGGAGGAAGGAAGAGAAGGAGGAGGAGGAGAGAGGAGGAGGAGGAGGAGGAGGAGGAGGAGGAGGAGGAGGAGGAGAAAGAGGGAGTCCGGAGGGAGAAGAGGAGGAGGAAAAAGGAAAAAAAAGAAGAGGAGGAGGGAGGAACAGAAGGAGGAAGAAGGTGAAATAGGAGGGCAGAGGAGTAGAGAGAAGGAGGGAGGAGGAAAAAAAGGCTGAGCCCTTTTTGAGTTTATTAGAGTTTAAGATTATTTTTAAACACAAGGGACGATTTAATGAACTCACGTCCAACTTCGTCAGAAAAAATAGTCAAATTCGATGTCAAGGGTTAAATGATGCATTTTCAACAAACTAGAAGGGCTTATGACGTTAAAAAATAGGGGAGTTGAACCGATGATTTCGGCAAACACGAGGGGGCCAAGGACAATTATTTTTTTTTAATTTGTATTGTTTGTTAGTGATGGGTTCCGATTAATTTATGTTATAATAAAGGAAGGTGTTTTTTCATCAACATCGTGTTCATACCGTTGTATTCAGTGATTTTGGTCGACTTCAAACGTCTGTTCATGCCGAACATAAATACATCATAAATTTTTAGGCTTGAAATCACAAATATCTATGTAGACTTTCTAACAAGAATATCATTTAGGAATAGATTTGGGATGTGTCTGCTGTATACGAAAAAAATCAAATAAACATATTAGCTACTTTATTACCCTGTTCAGTCTTCATTTTACGGCGGTAAACTTGGGACTTTATAAACGTCGAATGAAGTGTTTTGTTTTAAGTAGTCATGGATATTGTTGGTTTTGTTTTGGATACGATTGCTTTAATTATTCGTACTTGTGCTTTAGTTTATTGACACTTGACACATCATTGTCCTTTTTCGAATTATCGTTTCTTTTCCCATTTCCATTACCCATTTCCGGATGCATTACCTATTTGCTCCTTCACTTCTTATGTGCCTGTCAGTTTTTAAGTGAGGTTGTGTGCCATCTGACACTTACATGCTAAATGTTCCTTTGCTTGGTCTCTCTCTCCAACAGAGGTGGCTGTAGAGCTGGATATGATGGAGGGGATCGCCGTAGAGACAATTGACAATGTCCATCTCGAGGAGCTTATTGTGTACTAATGTTTCCTGGGATTGTTCTTGAAATGGATATTAAGAGGTAGGTCCCTTTCTCTCCTTTCCTATGTCTTCTTGTTGTTGTTGTGGGGAGAATTGGATTGATGATTTAAATTGTGTGCATATTTTTATTGGCAAGTAGATTAACTCCAAAATTGCTAGGCTGATGTTTTCAGGTGAATGCAACTAAAAATCATGCGCGCTTCATCAAATCTATTCAAATTAAACAAAATGAATTTCTCACTCTCCCCGCCAACAATTACGACCAAAAGCTTCGGATTCTTGAGGCGGAGCTGGGGGATCTCGAGGCCCGATCTCACTGACATCCTTCCTGTGGTCACAATCCCACACCGTCTCTCTTATAGGACCATTGAGAGAAGAAGCTTTCCTTTCTGAACTTGAGATAAGAATCAAGAGCATTAAAAAGTATGAAATGGGTGAACAATTGTTATGTTGCATGGTACCCAAGTTCTGTCAACATTATTAAATTGGCCTTACTGGATACTCTATTAAGCACACATATATAGTGTAGATCACAGTAGGTTACAAAGTTGATAAGACCAAGAGTTTAAGAGAGGTTGTAGCCAGTACGTTAGTATTTTTCGGGAGAATCATCTATGTAGAAGATAAGAAGTTTTTTGTTTCCACCAACTTAGGACGGTTTTAGTAAATGGAAATGATTAATATAGGGTGTAGCCGTAACAGTGTTATTATTTGTTCACTAATCGATGTTTTGGACTTGCATTTAATCTTTACTTAGTAGATGAAAAATAAGATGCCCGTTGAGTGGAGGGGTGAGTAATTTAATTTCCATTGCCGTTTAATTGTTGGGACTTGGGGTAGCTCCAGAATTGGAGTGCCCGGACTCTGAAATAATTTGGGTCTATTAATGGGCTTAGAAATTCGAACTCGGCCCATTTCTTGACTCACCTAATTGGCTAATTACTAATTAGGATTGTTCGGGTCGTTGTTCAAACGGGCTGTTGCGACTTGCGAGGCCTGGGACAGATTTCCCCGGCCGCATCATGGATTTCTTCTCAATATTTTTTAACTAAAGATCAATAATTCAAACATATTTTCCTGATATGTATTACTCCTTTATCTGTTTTCCCATGCACAAGACAACTCAAATAGCATCTCCTACTACAAAATTGTAACTCAAAACTGTCTGCTTCATATCTTTTATTTTGGTAAGTGATTAATTTTATATATACCTCAATAATTACAATGAATTACAAGGAGTCACACATATATGAGTTAATCCTTGTAACTTATATATGAGTTAATCCTTGTAACTCATATATGAGTTAATTATCACTAGCAAGATAATACATTCTATATATAACTATCGCCTTCATACCGTTTGACATAATGTAGAAGGAGGGCAGAATAAAATAACAATATTTATCTTATAATTGGGTTAAAATAGTATGTCATTTTGTATGTTTGTTGTTTCATTGATATTTTGCTCTATATTATTTGATACAGTGAGGCCAGGTTCAATCCATGACGAATATTAGGATCCATATTCCGGGGGCTGGATTTAACCTAGTTTCCAGTCACATGCTAAGCAATAGATTATGAAAGAAAATATAATTTCAATAAGAAATTAACAACACAAACAATAGATTAATGTCCACAGGTACTCCATGTGGCTTTGGTTCCCCTAGGTGGTTGCGTGAGGACACGAAAGAAGACAAAAGCCATTATCAAATTAATTAGAATCGGCAAAACTTTCAATGTGCTGCCGTATCTAACTTTTGTGGTTCATGGATAATCTATTTTACTTAACTAAATCGTATGTAAACCACGTCGTACATGTATGGGATGTTGATGTTATTGGCCGAGAAAAAGTAGGATAGATTTTATCTTGATTTCTCTATGTACCTATCAATTTACGATTGCCAAAAATTCTGGCCGGATTGATCTGAAATTTAGAACTCTAAACATTATTGAATTTTTTTCTTATAATAAATAAAGCTGTTTTATTTTTGCAAAAAAAAAAACCTACGCTTGTTATCTTATTCGTCAAGAATTAGTTCTAACTCAAAAAATTTGTGAGTTGATTTGAACCCAAAAAAAATGTCACTTATCTGTCAAACAATCAATCCAAAAAATTCGGAGGCATGCATATATTCATCTTGTTGTCAGGATGCACTTTTTATCCTATGTATGCTACATGTATAGAAGACGCTGAAAATGCATATTTTTTCAAATATTACCTGCAATTTTATCCGAGGAGCCTAAATAACAAGATTTGGAAAAAAACTGTTTTATTTTGTCCTAAGATCAAGTATATATCTTTCTTTGGTGGAAACTATCTGACATACGAATGTTGATGTTTTTAGTTGAAGTTCTTGAATCAGTCTATAAAGTATGGCAAACCTGTTAACACTAGATTATAATAAAGATGTATTTTAACTTGATTTAGTTTAGCTACAATAATGATTACTTGCTGAACCAAATAACAGACTTTTAAGTGTCGGCATTGTTGCATCACATATATTTATTTGTGAAGCAACCTCAAATGTTTGTCTTATTTATTTATGGAACAAAAGTCTGACCTTTCTCTAGGCTGGCCTGCGCCTTTCACCCCTGTCATGCATGTTAGGGAGCCAATTATATTCCAACATGAAGTTCTAAGAAACGGAGAATCAGAATTTCAATGTATTTTCCTTTTATTGCAACCGAAGTCCGAATATTTGAATCTCACTGATGTGTGCATAAACACACACGTATTTGTTTACGTTTCATGCATGATTTGTTCGTACTTTGATTTTGTATGTCTATTATTGTAGTGCGTTTAGTGCAATTTTTGTGTTTGTTTCGAAGAGCGAGGGACCTGTCGAAGTTTGGTGGTTTTTGTAGGTGTTCGATGAAGGAATGGTGTAGTAGCAAGGCGTCAAGCGATGATGGAGGGCGAGGACCGGAGAGTTGAGGCGTCGGAAGCTGAAGAAGACGAACTGCCAAGGTCCAGCGACCCGCTGGAAAAGCCAGCGACCCGCTGGGAATGCGCTGCCAACATCCAGCGACCCGCTGGGAAAGCCAGCGACCCGCTGGATTTGCCGGGAAAGAGGAGAAAAGCCTATTAGCCAAATTAGGACTTTTTGTTTTAGGTTTTATTTTATGTCAAACTATATAAGGGCTTTAAGCCTCAGTTTTAGGCACTCTTGAACGTTTACACACAAGAGGCATCCCTAGTTTCTTTCCTTCCTGCTTTCGAATTCAAGGATTGTAATCAACGATTTGGATCTTCAATCAACGCGGTATTTGCATACTTCGTAGTCAAGAATTGTCTTTACATTCAATTGCTTGATTATTCATTGTTTGATTGATTCGTTTCGTGTGTGAGAATTGAGATTGACAACCTTAGATCATAGCACAGACTACATCCGTTCGTTTCGTTTCGTTTGTTTAAATATTGCTGTTAGGGTTTAGGATCGACAACCCTAGATTCAAACACAATACTATTCGTAGTTTAGAACCAACCAATCATTCAAATTGAATTGCTTAGATTAAGATTGGGAATTCATAATCCGGTACTTAGAGAATTGATTCATCTGTCCCTGTGGAGACGATCTTACTTATCATTCTATTACTTGTGCGATCGTGTTCTCTTGCACGTATTTTAGACCCGATATTTATCGCATCACTCACCTAGCTATAACTAAGAGGTCCTAAATCACTACGTCACCACTTTAAATAAATGTCACCTTTAAAAAACTTTAATCACCGAAAATTTGGACAAGTCGAAATAGTATTCAGATGCCATACTATCTATGAAAAAATTGAGTTATAGCTTCCAACCATTCTGGTACCTGCTAAGCTTGTATAAATCCAAACCCATGTGAAGATAATGGACAAGTCCGATAATATATGCTTCAGGCACATGCCATGCTTAGGCTACGTGCGGATAGGATATACTGTTGCTTGTAAGGTATTGTTATAGCGCGGACTAAAATCTATCCATCCTGATATGATATTGTTATACGATACGTGATATTATTTTTTTAAAATGTTTGGTATCCAAATTTATTATACTTGCGATTACTGGTTTAGTTAATAATTCGGTGGGCTGAATTCGATTTGCAAGTAATATTGGGACAAGATTTATTTCTATGATCGTAGATTGCAACTTGTGTGCGTGTCTGCGTGACACTAATGACTCTTCCTCTAGGTGGCATACCAGAGGATGAGAGTTTTTTCGAAAACTCAATTGTATAGGATATTTAAATCAAGGGTAAATTATCTTCAGGTCTCTGTCTTATGGGTGAATTTGCGATAGGGTCTATGTATAATTTGAATAAGATGTAAGATCTCTGTGTTTTAACAAAATATTGATATTAGGTCCCTGGCTGAACCATGACTGACATCATCAATTTTTTTTAATTTTTTTAATATTGAATAGACCAAAATACCCTTAAGCCAAAAATAAAAAAAAAAGCCCTTCTTCAACCTCAAACGAAATAAATCAGGAACAAAACTCACGGCCTAAATCGAATTCAATAATTAAACTCACGGCCTACAAGTCCCTTATCTTGTCCTCCCGTCGCCCAGAAATCTATCAAAAGTTGTTAATTATAAAATCCAAATGATCATCGCCCTAAACCCAGAAAGTTTAGGTGGAATAAGCCTCGCCCAATATAAGAGCTAGACCTAATTCAACCACTGTTAAGGTAATTAGGGTTCAGTTCAATTTGTTTTTTAAGTTTCTTAATCAGTCAATTTCCCCTTCTTTATCGTCTTCCATTTCGTCCTCCCGGAACGGCATCTGGTCGATGGACAAGTCCACCGCAACGACCCCCTCCCCGCCATCAGCCATCTCTACGACCACCTCACGGGAGTCCCCGGCATTGGCAACGAACACGGTGCGGCTGCGAACGAGCACTGCAATGGGAATTACCTACGTCGGAGAAGGAGGACCTGGCCGTGTCTTGGGTTTTAGGTTGGGTTCGAGTTCTCATCTCATGCTGGATGCTGGCCGACACCGCCCACGCCGTCGAAGGAGGAGGACCTGGCCGTGTCTTGGGTTTTAGGTTAGGTTCGAGTTCTCCTCTCATGCCGGATGCTGGCCAACGCCGCCCACGTCGTCGTCGGAGGAAGATCTGATCGTGTGCCTCATGCTGCTCTCGAAGGACCATTCTAACTGGAGAAGCGCAAACCCAATTACCCAGAAAGTCAAAGTCAATGAGCGGGTTTCCAACAGAGGGAAACAAGTGAACACAGAGGGAAACACTTGGGTAACACTTGGGATTGGGAACACTTGCACGTACTTGTTCGCCTAAACCCTAAATTCCACCCCTTTTGGTGTCGATTCCGGCCGAGGAGATGTACAAGACGATGAGAATGGACTTGGTTTGCGTTTAGTTTTTGTACAAGACGATGTTCACTTTAATTTGTGTTTGGTTTACTTTAGTTTTTAGTTAATTTGATTGGTTTCTGAGATTTGGGATTTCTGGGTGGTTGATTGCTTTTAGTTTTTTTAAGTTTGTTTAAGTGTTCATCGTGTTCATCGGGTTCTCGGGTTGAAGAGATTGTTTTTTTTTTAATTTTTAGGGGTGTTTTGGTCAATCCAATATTAAAAAAACAAAAAAAATGATGACATCAGCGAGAATTCAGCCAGGGACCTAATATCAATATTTCATTAAAAAACAAGAGTCTTATATCTTATTCAAATTATACAATGACTCTATCATAAAATTGTCAATAGTTCAGGGACCTGAGAGTAATTAACCCTTAAATCAACTATTATTTTAGGTTGGAGTAATCACTAGTTATATCAACCACTTTTTTTTATCTCGAATCTGAGTCTAAAACTGTAAACAATGTAAAAATTTTGATAAAAAGAATTCTGACTATATTTTTTTCATTGAATCTAGATTAAATAGTCGAGAAAGATTTAAATATGAGAAATCATTTTGTCCAAAAATCTAGCTTCTAACCGAGCATGCAATTACCACCAAAAGTGCCAGATTATGTTTACCAAATCTTGACCAAATTATATTATGAGCTCTTTGCGAGTGTTCAACGCACAAAATGACGAGGCGATGCAATAAAGACTTGGTGGTTATAGGTGGTAACTTTGGTTGGCGTTAGTAAACCAGCTTTACTCACCACTATAATGAATTTTCCACTCACTAATTGACTAACTTGAGAAAACGAAATGGAAAACGTGCAGCGAAGTCACAGAAAATGACCCAATTGCAAGAGCAGCAGGAACTCAAGGTCAGGCGGATTTGGGAAATTGAACTAATTGTGATGTAGTTGTCAAATTAAGGTGGCAAGACAACAACCAAGCCACACTATGATCGTCCACGTAAATGATGTTGGTGAAGAGATTTGGGCTTGCTTCCACATTGATCATTAATTTGCCCAGTAAGCACAACTTTCACTTAACACCTAGAATTGTTTTTTTCCTTTTAAATCTCTATGATAATGGAGCATCGAGATTATTAAATAGTATTTTTTTTTCTAATAACATAATTATGTTCGTGAAATTTAAGATTCAGATTATTTTAAGCGAATACAAATTTGTTAGCATTTAAACCACCTCCAACTATTCCTAAAAATTCGTCATACTTTTAAAGTGGGTAACTTTAAGAGCCTTTAAAATAAGCTGATGGTAATTCCGCTCATTTTTGCCATCTAATTAATATCCAACAATATCCACGGATCTGGTAAATTTTACTATCATGCGTTGAAAACTATGACTCGTGATATTCAAGTATTATAATTTTACCAAGTCAAAATTTATGATTATACTACTAGATTACATTTTGTCCTAGTTTTATAAAACACTTTAATCACTTTATATAGAAGTATCCTAGCATTGCTATTTTTTACAAGTAAAACTACCCGTGGATCCCGGGAAAAAACATAAAAAGGAATTCGTATGAAGTTAGTCAACTTTGATTGGATTCCGATTGGACTGCCGCTGGTTCTATGTAGTTAAATTGCTGGTTGCCGACGGTCACGGGTAATTTAAATATTAAAGATGCGTGTCGGTCCAATATAAGCAAAAAAAATAAGAGATTTTCTAGTCTTGTATAACTATATAATATGAAATTCCGTAAGTTAGGCAAGGGTAGAAAAGGATTGGTGGCACAATTAGTAATCAGTTTTCTCTTGATTAGCGGAGGATCAGCATGTGCCCTTCTCGTTGTTGCCGTGTCTGCGGTGGGAGCGTAACCTAATTGAAATGAAACATGCACCTTGGATAATTAGGGGGTTTACGGTGTACGTATGTATATACAACTACAATGCTACATGTCTTTCAAAAAAAAATATATAGTGTTATATAAATTTAAATATATAAAAGTTACCTTAAAATAATATTGGAAATATTTTGTTATTGTTCAAAATTTCATCAAATTTAAATTTGTATTAATCGGTCTATTGGTGAGAAGATAGATTCATAACTAATACAACAGTTGTTTTTATACCCAGCCATTTTTCGTCAATTTCTTCTTGGTCTCAAATATGTCATTTTTCCTTGCGGTGGTCCAAACTTTCCCAAAACGGTCCTGCCGTGATTAGACCACGTTTATCTTCCGATGTACAATCTCCGTCCACTTCACCATACATTTCCTTGGGTCCCATAATTCTTTGAAATCCATAGTTTTTTTATGACATGGAACCTAACTTATATCCTCTTTATGGTTACGGACATAAGCGGAGAAACATTCTTAATCTTGTAATTTTCTCTTGTGATATCTCTCAATATAAAATATAATTTCCCTGTCGATTAATTACAGACAGATATTCAGCATAACCCCTGTTTTAGAACCACGTTAGGTAAGGTCTGTAAAATTAATAATTTCAATTAGGGAAGTTTAATAAGTACTCAACTTCCTGTTTTTTGAACATGTATAGCTAGCTGGTCCCTAATTGATTCACATATAATTGTCGGTCTCCTGTAACAAATTAATTATTGCTACCCCTCCAAATTCAATCGGAGTTATTTTGTTCCCAAATTGGTGAGGCGGTCTTGTGTGATCATAATCTGATAGTGTCTCCTTAATGTGACGTATATTAACAGTCTGAGATTGATATGTATTTACAAGCTCAAAAGAACTAAATAGTAATCATATATACTTATCTTGATGCCACGTTTGCAAGAAAATGTTGTGATAGTCCATTTACAAGTCATACGTGGTTTATCCGATGGTTATAATTTTATTACCAATCTATAGTGTTTCATATGTGATTTGTTTTTGCTCTTCTGAATTTTATTAAAAGATCAATGATCTAAATATTTTTAGATATAATAAAATGAACAGAATAAAATTAGTCGAGTTGGACAGTTCTAACGAACATAAGAGCCACATGGTAAAATGGATTGGCAGGGACATTTTAGTTCTGTTCAAGCGCCAGCTGACGGATGTATCGGTTTCTTTCTTTATGTTATTGTGGGTTAGGCCAAATAAGGCAAGGCCTCAATCTCAACCGTAGCAATTATATGACGAATTAGGTATACAATTTGTCACATCGTAGACCAAAAACAAGATAAGAAATGGGTTACAGGATTACAAGATTACAAACAATTTGAATTGATGAAAAAGTTGTCGTACACATCAAATTTTAGTAAAAGAAATTTTTTCAATTTTAAAAATCTAATCTAATTTAAATTTAAGTTAATTGCTTTATTAAATGTTTGATATGGTTTTATAGCAGCAAAAAAGAAAAGGAATAAAATCAAATATGATTCATGGGTCGAGACAGATGATCTCCTTGAAAGAGGAGATCGGATTGGAATTAAACCAGCATTCCGCTAGATTGCAATCGATGACAACCAACAACAAATGTAGACCCATACGTGTTATGGGCATTTAACATTGGACGCGTTCGAGATCCAACGCTGGACTTCAAATCGAGCGACCAAAAAACAGATACTAGTGTAGTAGCCAGCGAGCCACATATTGTAATTGCAGTTGAACAAAACTTTTATTCCTCATTGGCCCAATTATTCGATTGCCTGATTATTCGAATATGTACAATTCATAAAGTCGTTGATTATGATTTTGCAAGAATTAACGATAAAATAATGAAGAAATTGACAATCGAGAACAAATATTTGACATAATTAAGAAAATATTTGAATGACAACGATTGACTTTTATTTAACTTAGTATATGTAATGTCTTTGACCATATTTTTGGTGAATATCAAGGAGAGAAGAGAATTTCCGAAGGAGTTGTTAACTTGAAATGGGTTTGGATGCCTACCATTGACACTTTAATTCAAGATTGTGATTGCAATATCGGTTGACAATATTCAATTTTCTTTGTCGGAAGAATTTTACCTTATTTCGCAAGTCTTATTTAACTAAAAATTATAAGCGGACGAACCGGCGGGGAATGAGGCCGTTTTAATTCAGTGTGGACACTCCCACCGCAATAGCCGGTAACCTTCTGGGGGAAAGTCGCATCGTACAGTCAAATTACCGTACCGGTTTCAAGGACGGTCCCTCCTCCTCCCCCGCATAAAATCCAGCCTGGCAACACAAAAAAAAATTTTTAATTAATTAATATCCCCTCATTCCTCAGCCTTGGCGGGAATCATCACACGTGGCCGCGCGGCACCACCACGAGACCCGACCCGGCACCTCGCGGGTTGCCGACTCTTCCCGTCAACCCGATCCGGGTTCGAAAAGATGACGTGGCTCCGTTAGGTGGGCCCAGGGAGAGATGGGCCACGCACGTGACCAACCGACACTAGCGTGATGCGACTGGTAAAAAAGGAAGGGAATCGAGGAAAGAAATCAGTTAGTGGCGGTTGGGAGTTAAAGAAAGGGGTAAAAAAAAAAGGAAAAACACAAATTTTAAATATTTACCAATATTAACCCCGGGTTAAATCCTTAGTTAGGCGGAATTTTATTTTCAAGGAATTCTATAAAACCCCTGCTTCCTCTTCACTTTTCCTTGGGCTCGGTACTCCTCCTCCTATTTTCGTTCTTCATATATTTTCTCTTTCTCGGAATATATTCCACAAAAGGAGAGAAAAATAAGAAAAAAATAAACCGGGAGAGAGAGAGAGAGAGAGATCGGGCTTCGTAGCGGCAATGGCGGTTTCTTTGAGATGGATGAGTACAGTTACAATGCTGGTGTTGGTTGCGTTCGTTAGCGCCGCCGCGTCGTTAGAAGCCGATGAGCTCAAAATAAGGTTACATTTTCTCTGATTTCTCGGAGAAACGAAGCGTCTCTCTGTTTTTTTTTTCTGTCAATTAATTCGTCGAAATTAATGATAAATTCTAATGTGATAAAAATGTGCGATAATTAATTTGCAGGCCGAAGGAGAAGGAAGGGAATAGCAAGTTGGAGGCTTTGCGGAACTCGTCGCCGGCAGCCAACAGGTAGTTAATCGTCGCCGGAAGCCGTTAACTAACTTAGTTTGGCATTAGACAGTTGCTTGAAGAAGAGTATAATTTTTCAAAGCTTCGAGTTCGATAAATGCGAGGGGAAGTTACGTTTAGCTCTCATAAAGTCAACGAGTTTCTTTGACCTTACGGTGGATGACTCCGAAACTGGAGCTTTCTTTTAGGATTTAACGGAAATCCCCCTGGGATCGGAAACTAGTACGGTTTGATGCATCCGAGGTTGGGGGTAGATTAGTCATTTTAGGCAGTGATCATCTTCGCAAAATAATAACCGTTAATTGTGGATTTTCGTGTCTAGTTCGGCCGAGGAATGGAGCGAGCATGAAGTTGAGGATCCTGAAGTTGTAGCTGCCATGGTCGATATGTAAGTCTTATTTTATTTTTAAGTTTTTCACTTAATCTCTTATAATTGGCTCATTAGTACTTAGTTGTTGTCATTTTTATAAAATTTCGAGTCGAATACTATTAAATACTATTTAAATTATGATTTATTCTACCTGTGCATGAGGAATTCCGAAGTAATCGGATGCTTTAAATCATTTACTTAGTGCACATGTGAATTGTGAATTGTGATTCCCCGTCTTTAAAAAAATCCCTCAAGAAAGAAAGAGTGAGAGAGAGGTCAGGTCACATGGCTTCCTGACCCCCATCTTCCAAGTCCCTCTTCCATTTATTAGTTCCTGCATGTCGTTTTCTCCGGTTAGGGTGCTTAAATTAAATCGAAATTTTATGTGTCGGTTTATTTTATTTTCCATTGTTATTTAATAACTTGCAATAGTTATTAATATTTGAAAATGAACACTATAGTTTGACATCATTCGTATAGGTAAAGTTTTCCTAAAACATTGAGAACTAAATAACTGACGGTAAAACTTTTCTGACTCTTTGACCATTCCGCTTTAACTACGTTTATTACTTCTTGGTTACTGTGGTTCTTCTTTTCTAAATTTGGCCTCACACTTATAAAACCAACCAAAAATAATAATAGGATCTTCCCACAACATGTGTCGAGTGCCCAATTAAATTCCCATTCAACTACCATGTTCTCCCCTGTTGCTATCTCTCCAATCTTTTTTATCTTGCAACCAGATTACGCACATGTCCATGTCGCTCAGATCCGGGCCTCCCGCTCTTAATTTACAATCTGTCTTATTATCTATTTTACCTATAAAATTCTTTCACCCATTCGGCTTTATGTGCACCTCTGTTCTAATTACTACGTGTCATTCTGTAGCAATTTCGCCACTTTTAGATCGCAATTAAAGAGATCTTGAATTTAGTATAGTCAATGTGAATACATACCATTGTGAAACATCTGTTTTAGCTTCAAGTTTCAGGTCTTTTTCTATGGTTCCATATCCCTCTTATCCTTCTATTAAGCAACATAAACTCCTCCAGATGTCTTAAAATAAAATCTTCTGCTCCTCTGCATTTTGCTAGAGTCCAAAACCTGAATAGATAACGTAAAATACGATGCCTCCTCTATTTTATAAAATTCTTAATTCCGTACACCCTATAATTAAGCTTCAAAATTTTCTGTCAATTTTGATGCTCATGCCATGCATTATTATCTGAGTTTTGGAATTCGGATCCGGTGATTTGGAAACTCAACGAACAGTTGAAAATGACTGATTTTCTCCAATATACTGCAGAACTACTGCTGTGTATTATTATTTCCCTTTCTGCAAAATTCACCGTTTGCAGTAAACACCGAGCCAACCTTCAATAAATTCCATAGATCGAACAAAATGATGTGTTCCCCTTATATGTGGGGTAGACATTAAATTTAAATCTCGCATCTATTCTCCAGCCTGTCAAGGAGGCAAGAGCTGCAGGCCACATGCAGAGTACATCTAAGCTCATTCCATCGAATTTAATCAGAATTCTTCTTTTACGATGTAGCTTATAAATCAACTAAAAATATTATATTGTTAAGTGCAATAGTGGTGGGATTGTTAAAGCGTTGAAAATCTGTCGATTTATTATTTTACAATTTTAAATTTAAGATAAAAATTATAACAGGATTTCAGAGTATATTGATTTCGTGTCCGTTATTGTCATACTAGATATCCAACATGGTGCCGTGAACTCAATAAATGAGTACAATCCTTAGTTTATTGATCGTATCCATGTTTCCGTATGGACCGTATCCATCTTTCCGTATGCATCCCCCGTATTAATTTTATGGCCTACCAATATCTTTTTAGTGTGGGACATGGGATTTCAGTTCTCGTCATTGAAGATCGGTGACTTTCTAACACATCAATAAAGAATTGTCATAACTGTTGTCAAACTAACAATTAACAAATCTGTTTCTCCTGACTTTTATCAGGAGCATAAGGAATAGCACAGCAAGGAGGAACTTGGGTTACTTCTCTTGCTTAACGGGCAACCCAATTGACGATTGCTGGCGCTGTGATACAAAATGGCAGATGCACAGAAAGCGGCTAGCTAATTGTGCCATTGGCTTCGGAAGGAACGCGATCGGCGGCCGGGATGGAAGATACTACGTTGTTAGTAATCCAAATGATGACGATCCCGTTAACCCGAGACCCGGAACGCTTCGTCATGCTGTTATCCAGGAGAGGCCACTGTGGATTGTGTTTAAGAGGGACATGGTGATCACTCTCAAGCAAGAGCTGATCATGAACAGCTTCAAGACGATCGATGCACGCGGCGTTAATGTCCACATCGCGAATGGAGCGTGCATCACGATCCAGTTCATTACGAATGTGATCATCCACGGTCTCCATATCCACGACTGCAAGCCCACAGGGAATGCCATGGTTCGGAGCTCCCCGAGTCATTATGGATGGAGGACGATGGCTGACGGTGATGGTATCTCCATTTTTGGATCAAGTCATATATGGATCGACCATAATTCTCTTTCGAATTGCGCGGATGGCCTCATCGATGCTATTATGGGATCAACTGCTATTACCATCTCCAACAACTACTTTACTCACCACAATGAGGTGAACTAAGTACTCCCTGCATCAGCTTCTTAACCCGGATGCTCTACTAAATGAACCAAAAAAACTGACATGTTCTAATAATATTTTGCAGGTGATGTTGTTGGGACATAGTGATTCCTATGTAAGGGACAAGCAGATGCAAGCAACAATTGCGTATAACCATTTCGGGGAAGGCCTCATCCAGAGAATGCCGAGGTAATTAAAGAAAGACCAGTACAACTTGTGCAACTTCTCTTTTACTACAGAATTGAGGACTAATGTCTGATATTGCAGATGTAGGCACGGCTATTTCCATGTGGTGAACAACGACTACACGCACTGGGAGATGTATGCGATCGGTGGAAGCGCTGATCCGACCATCAACAGTCAAGGAAACCGATACCTTGCCCCTACCAATGCCTTTGCAAAAGAGGTAACCTGCTGCGAAAGATATCGTCGTCGCATTTTTGCCACTTGAACCAAGTCCATTAAAATAATTTACTCTGTAACCTGATAAAGTTGACACTCTTGGCAGGTGACAAAGAGGGTGGTCACTTCAGATGGAGTATGGAAGCACTGGAACTGGAGATCAGAAGGAGATCTCATGCTAAACGGAGCCTACTTCACTCCATCAGGAACTGGAGCTGCAGCCAGCTACGCGAGGGCATCCAGCCTCAGTGCCAAGTCCTCGTCATTGGTCGGCTCCCTCACTTCAACCGCCGGTGCTCTTAACTGCCGTAGGGGCCTCAAATGTTAGTCCCAACGAAATCCTCCGACCAAATAGCAGAAGGAGAAAATTAAGTACAAAAAAAAAAAGACAAATCAATTTTCCATCCCATTTATACATGTTATAGTCCAGCCACCACCACGACCATGTCCTAAATTGGCAAATGTACACATGTGCATAGGTGATCGGTCGCCTGCTCATATACAATATCCCAACTAGCCACTCTTAAATGATCGACCTCGGCCCTATTTCGGTGCCCGGAGTGTTGTTCAGATCCTTGTGGTTTTTACTTTTTACCCTTTTTTCTTTTTCGGTTTCGCCTTTCTCCTCTATTCCTCATAGAGTCAGTTCGTGAATTTGCTTCACATGTTAACTACGAATTGTTCTTTCGGGACATTGTAAATACTTTATTCAATCCTCAAAGGATGCACCTTTGAATAATTTTACATGTAGCCTACAAAAACTCCCCTTAAACAGAAATGCAAGAATGAGACTGTGACCACACAGAACGAATATCAGAATGGGGTGCCGATCCCGCTCCTTGATTCTGTGGGGCTGTACAGCGTGGATCTGTTCCGCGGCCTGTTCTCTTCCAACTGCTTCACCACCTCGTCCATCGTCGGCCTAACTGCAGCCACCGGCGCGCAGCATCCCATCGCGAGTTTCAATGCCTGAACCAAGCCTTCCTCCATTGGACTCCTTACTCCCTTCACAAGCTCCATGTCAAAGACCTCCATCGTTGTTTCCTCCAAGACTGCAACTTTCACCATTGCAGGCAAATCCACAAACTCGCCGTTCCTGCCACTCTTACCTGGCCTCCTTCCTATCAGAATCTCCAGCAACAGGATTCCGAAAGCGTAGACGTCGGTCCTGGAATTGCATTTCTTCATCCTCTGAAGCTCGGGCGCCTTGTATCCATCAGCTTTTGCGTGCGCCACAATCTCATCAGCTACTGCTGGGATCATGAGCTTGTCAAGTCCGAATTCCGTGACCCTCCCAACGAAAAAGTCGTCGACAAGCACGTTTTTGGATCTCACATTCCCATGGATAACAGGACTTTCAAGTCCATTATGCAGGTATGCTAATCCTCGGGCAATACCCACCGCAATCTTGTGCCGTCTCGCCCAATTCAGTGCTGGTTTTCCGGCCCTTGACTCTGCAATAGATTAGACAGTAAGAAAATGCAAACACAAAGCTTGAAAAGAAAAGAACTGATGAGGGGGTACCATGTAAAAGGTCATGGAGGGTTCTGTTAGGTAGATAGTCATAGATAAGAAGCTTTTCGCCTCTCTTCCCTTGGTAGAAAGCCCTCAAAGGAATAAGGTTTTCGTGTCGAATCTTTCCTAGCTGCTTTATAACCGGCAAACACGAACTCCTTTCCTTGCAGCTGCCTTCTCTCAACAGCTTCAAGGCAATTGTACCTCCATCAGCAAGCTTTGCCTTGTATATAGTCCCATAACTGGTCTTTTCCATGACTTGGCCAGTTGCATTGAGTACATCTTCCAATGTCAAATGCTCACCCCCTTCGAAATATATCAGCTTCCCGTCACCCTCGCCCCCGCCAAGCTCTTCATCTTCTCCTTCCTCCACTTCCTCTTCACTATCTCCCCTGCCTTTCCTCTTCTTGTTTTGCACATAACCAATCAACAACGAGGCGGAAACGACCACTGCGGCCATTAGGCCGATTACAACACCAGCAATCGCACCCGAGCTCAGTCCAGAACTTCCACTACAATTTCTCAAAGGTAACCCACAAAGACTAGGGTCATTCCCTTCGAAAGCCTCAACACCAAACCTAGACTGACCAAAAAGGGGAATGATCCCACTGAAATTATTATGCGAAAGATTCAATCTTTCCAGCTTTAACCCAGTCAAGTCCTCGGGGATTGAACCCGAAAACAAGTTACTCGAAAGATCAAGCTCTTGTAGACCCTGGAACCTAGTGATAAACTCAGGAAAGGCTCCAGAGAACTTGTTGCTACCCAGATCAAGAACCTGCAAGCTCTTACAACTAGAATTAGGCAATGCAGGTTCGGGAACTGACCCGGACATTAAATTCCCATGCAGCCTCAGGGAGACCAACCTATCACACAAGTTCCAAATAGAAGGAGCCAAGACCCCACCAAGAAAGTTCCCACTCAAATCAACATCAGCTAGTGAAGAGCTATAACCAAGCTCCAAAGGGATATTCCCACTCAATGAATTGATGTTAAGGTACAAACTTTGGAGCATGGAGAACTCACCAATCTCCCTAGGAAGCACACCAGTGAGGTTGGCAGAAGGGAGAAGCAGAGACAACAAGTGCAAGGAAGGGTCTTTGTGCAATGAGAGGTTGGCCCATTGAGGGGAAGAAAGGTCAGTACAAGGCAATAGGGAGCCATTGGAGAAAACCCATTTCAGACCCCTCCATTGACATAGAGGAACTGAAGTATTCCATGAAGATAGAAGCAAGTTCTCCTCCTCTGCAATAAAGTTGCCGCTGCCTTGAAGTGACGGTTTGATCTTTCCAAGTAGAAGCTCCACATCTGTTGAAGCAGATGAAGTTAGGACCACAGCTAGGGACATGAAGGTGTAGAGATAGTGAAGCTTTAGGACCGCCATTGAAGAAGAAGTAAAGGGAACAAAAGAAGGTAAGGGAGAAAAGAGAGGAAAGGTTATGGAGTTTGCTTTTCTTTTCCTTTTGTGTTGTCCCAGAGATACTTGCTAGTTGCTACTTGTTAGTGAGGAAGTAAGTTTATTTTCTTTTATTTTTTCTGGGAAAGCTGACAACTTGTTGACTCTATAAACGAGAGCCAATTTTGGTAGATGATTTTGTAGGGTCAAGATTTGACCTGGTCATGATCTGATGGTGGAGGTAATTAGAAGTGTAGGGTAATTCCATGATCATATAGTCAGTAATATTATAAAAATTATATCTACAATTAATCAAACTATCTAATTTCTGAATATGGTAGCTCGAAAACTATTTTAAATTAAATTTAATATAAACCTATCTACTGAGATCAATAACTTTGTGAACATGTGTAATTAGTCAATAGTATTTCTTCATTCGATAATATTCTTGAAGGGGGGGTTTTACTTTTCACGAGTTTCGTGCATTCCAGCACGCTCCGCTTTGTGAAAATTGTAAGGGATAATTATAATTTAATCTCTCATATACAATTTTGCAGTCTATTTAATTTTGCAAATTCACGATAATATCTTTTCGTTTTGGTTCTAATATATGTGTTAGTCTTTCCACCAATTTTTGACATATTCTCTGATGAATACTTACCATCTCAAAAGTGTAAAATGCTCCTTTCACTTAAGAAATAATAAAAAAAAATCATGTTTTCCCAAATTTTCTTCTTCAAGTCTTATATACTAACACAAAGTACTAAGTACTAACACGTAATTATCTCAAATTATAAAAGATGTGCAGATTTTTAGAAGCTCGGATTTTGGTTCTATCCTTCGAATATCTCCAACGGATAGTTTTAATTACCAAGAAGGACACGACAGATTACTAAGGATTTGTCTAATCGAGTAAGGAAGGACTTATGGACAGTCCCGTCCTACGCGATGATCTTGGTTTCTCGATTTGTGACCGTCGATGAAAGTCGTGATCTTTGACTTCTGTAGTTGACTTCATGATGGACGGTGGATATGGAGAAGATGAACCAGGAAGAGGTGGCTCTGGGTGTAGGCAATTGGAGTGAAGATTTTGGGAATTTTGATGAGCTGGGTCCCACTTGTATCTAGAGTCAGAGTTGAAGGTCACAAAAGGAAAAAAGATGAAAGTGATAAAAATAAAAGGGTGAAAAAGGTAAACCAATGTATGCCCTGGTTGGGACATGAAGTGGGGACATTTGAGTGGCATTTGGGACTGACTGAACAACATCTGATGCCGAGAGTGATCCACCGGACAAAAGCAGCAGTCGGTGTGTTTTTTAACAGTACGACACTATATTCATTTGTAGACATTTAAATTCTCACGAAATTAATTTCATTCATTCCTCAATATTTCATTTAGTTTAGTTTTCTGTCTGGTGTTTAGTATTTTGATAATGTAATTTTTTTTATGTATTATAACTTTTGACGTTGGTTCTAGTAATTTTTCGTATGCCTTTGTTTTCGTTCATGGCTCAATATTTCATTTAGTTTAGTTTTCTGTCTGACGTAGACTTTGCACAATCATTCTTAAAACAAGTCATAATACCAATATCAATACTATCAGAGACGGAACCAAAAAATTTTCTTAATGAAGATAATATATAAAATATATAATTTTTTAATATATAATTCTAAGTTATAAGTTAATTAATTTTTTAATGGAATCAATTTTTTATTTTTAACGAGTGCATATACTAAATATATATTAAATTATCAAATAAATAAGAAATTAAGTGATATCAATTAATCTCGCCTACCATGTAGCTCCGCCTCATAATACCATATCAAGTAGTCTTAATCTTTATACAAAAATTAGTTTTGAATATTACCAAAATTTTGTTAACAAATATTTAACCACAAATATATTTTTAATCCTTGCTATGTCATTTCCTTTTCAGGGCAATTTACAATGAATGATTAAATGAACACATGCAAGGGAATAAAATCATAGTGTTGTGGTCAGGCCCAGAAGTAATGAAAAGCAAATGAACAAGCGTGAGTTTGAACAGTAAAATGCTTAAACTAAACAGCCATTATGTTTTAATGATGCTGCTCCTAATCATTACACAACCCGACCACCACCTAATATTATCCGGTGCTCGCCAGAGAAAAAGAAGAAACTGGAAACAAAGGCACCTTTATCAAAATTAATTTTTTTTTTGGTATATCCAAAGTTATTGACTCTACTAGTGTTTCTTACATTTCTATAATTCAAACCCATAATTAAAATAAATTTAGCTCTCTTACTATTTCAATCAAATCAGAGTTTACGTCTATTAACTTTATGTGCAAGATGTGTAAGCTTTACAGCAGATGCTTCTCTGCGTCTTCATTTAGATATCACTGTACAGAAGATGCTTCTCTGATGGAGTGATGGAAATTTTCGAAATTGCGCATTTTTTCAGTTGACCAGGGAAATCAAAGTCAACCCTGTGATGTCATATCGGAACCACCGAATTCCCCGTTTTATAACGGCCTCCATTAAGGTTCAAGCTCTTCTTCCGTAAAGTACAATCGATCGAATTTCACAATTTGAATAGTCCAAAACGGACAAATGTACATGCCAAAGCAGAACTGAGACGACAGCATTTACCAATAGTCCGAACATGAACACGAGCCATTCTCGAAATGGTGGAAGCGTTTACGGTCCCTTATAATGATCTTGCGGTTGTATAACTCGGAGATCAGCTTCATTGACGAGTGACAGTCGTCACAGATATGTAGAGTCTTAACGATTCGAAGCGGCGTTCCTGGGGCTGTGCTGATCAGACCAAAGGCAATGGCAATCTTCTCACTGTGGTAGTGCAATGCTTGCTCTTTCTCATCTTCATCCACGTTGAGCAACACTTGCGTGGTTTGTGGCCTGTACCCTGTCAGTCTCAACCGACTCGAGATCTCCTCCAGCATTTGATTTATCTTGTCAGCTTTGGGATGGGAATCGTCGGCAACGACAAACTCGTGAATGACTCCATCGAGCTCAATCCAGCTGCAGCCGGGATCTTTTCTTACATCCAGTTGCTTCATCTTCAGCCTCACGCCTGCAACACCATCCCAGTGCTCGATCGAAGCAATCATGTTGGAGAGAGCCACATAGGATCCACTATCAAGTGGATACTGTTTCATCAAGATCTTAGCGACTCGCTCACCCATCTCGATATTGCCATGCATCTTACAAGCCCCAAGCAACGCCTTCCATATAACATCATCGGGACGAATAGGCATGTCCAATATTAACTGTTCAGCTTCGTCTAAAAGGCCAGAACGACCAAATAGATCAACCATACACCCATAATGTTCGATCTTAGGTTCCAAACCTGCAACGTTAATCATGTGCCTGAAGAAAGAACGGCCTTCATCAACCAAACCGGCATGGCTGCAAGCACCTAACAACCCAGTATAAATAGTATGACTAGGAGCCACACCATCTTGTAGCATCCTCAAAAAGTAGTCTATAGCATCTCTCGCCCTACCGTGCATTGCGAGCCCATTGATAAGTGTACTCCAAGTAATCACATTTGTCTTGTCCTCTATCCCCTCGAAAACTTGAACTGCCTTCTCAATGCTACCGCACTTAGAGTACATGTCGATCAGAGCAGAACCAAGCGCACCTTTGATCTTAATGCCGCTCTTCTCCGCGGACAAATGCACCCACTTCCCCAACTCAATTGCCCCAAGCCTAGAAATAACTGGAAGAACACTAGTCAAGGTAACATAATTAGACGTGACATCCTCCAACTGCATACGACGGAACATCTCCAGCGCCTCCACGTAATTGCCATGTTGAGCGTACCCCGAGATCATTGCGTTCCACGAGACCACGCTTCGTTGAGGCATTTCTTCGAACAAGATCCTGGAAGCTCCAAGGTCACCACTCTTCACGCACCCATCAATCATCACATTCCACAAGACCACATCGCTCTTATCCCCCCTCCCACTAAACAACACATGGGCTTCCTCCATCGCCCCGCACATAACGTACATCCTCACGAGATTCGTAGCAACAAACCCGTCTCCCTCGAACCCCAACTTCGCCACGTAACCATGAACCTGCCTCCCTTCCTGAAGCAACCCCAACTCGGCGCAGGCCTTGAGAACAGAAGGAAATGTGAACTGGTTGGGCCCCACGGACACATCACCGCACATTTGACAAAAGTAGAACAGAGCGTCAATTGGGCAGTCCTCGGATTCGGAGAAGGCGCGGATGATGGTGTTGTAGGAGAAGCAATTCCGTTGGGGCATTACGTCGAACAACTTGCGTGCGTATGCGATATCCCCGGTTCCATACTTTGGGAGGGCCAGGACCTTCAGAAATTCGGCGGCGGCGAACGCGTCGTTGATCAGGCCGGTCTTGATGACGTGGGCGTGGACTTGTTTGACTTCTCTTGTCGTCTTGCATGTTGAGAGCTGCGGGACGAGCTGGGGTGGCCGGGTTGGCGCGGTGGAAGGATTTGTCCAGTTCATTGGTCCGTACAATCTACTCTTTCTTTACCGACCGATTTATTTATCTACTTTGTTAACTTAAAATCATATATTACTGATAATTTATGAAAATCTGTTACTTTATAGATTATATAACTAAAGGTGTCAGTCCGTAAAATGTTATGCCAATCGATAGTTTTCCTGACAACAAAATTATATCGGATTTTGAGTTATTTGTTGGTTTGTATTTCTGTTGTTCATATGAATTGTTTTTTTTAATAAAGCCACACCGTTTATTATATAAAAATTGTGTACCTGTCAAATTATATTCGAGAATTGTATACAAATTTTAGTTATCATTATTGCTTGGAATTAGACTTCCACTTCCTGTTTCGTAGATATCTGTGAACTTGGTATTTGTACCATATGATGAGTTATTATGTGGACTGATATTCACTGAAAATCCCAATTTTTTAACGACGAATTTGAGAAGCTTTTGGGATTGGAATTTCAAGGCAGGCTCCATTGTTCACCCTATTTTCCGGTCACGAGGCTTCATGGTATGTCTTCTATCGTATATAGAATGTTCGAGTTTCGTATACCGGACAGAAAATTCCCAATATTTTCAAGACCAAGCCCATCAACTTGCCCAATATTTGCATATACAACTCAACAACGGATGGGATTTCGAACATCCCATCCGTACTTGAGATACACATAGAACAAGGTGATTGTGCTTTCGATAACAGCCGAATTTTACTGAACATCCCATGTATATCCACATCATTATCAATTATTCTTCCGTTTTTTCAGTTGTGAAACAATCCAATAGCCTGTTCTATCACATCATTTGTACTTCTCCATGATCCTTTTCGCTTCTTCTAATGGATCGTCCGGAGAGGCGTTACCCCGGTCACTCCCTCCTCCTTTCGGTCCTTCCCTTTCTCCTTGCGGTCCTTCGTCTTTGTTCAGCGCCAAGTACAAGAAATATACAAGCCCCATCGTCGCCTATGCACATTAATCAGGAAACCAAACAAACATGTGAAAAACCTATCAACCGATTAGCATATGTAATCTTTGCTTGTCTCGTCTCTAGCTATTCGGTTAGCGTGTTTCACTCAGTGAAATGTTCTTTCTCAAAACACTACCGATCCTGACTGCAGGTCCGGTGATTTATGCCATGGTCGATACAGCGCACCAATTACACCCCCGATTGCAGCTATTGACATATTACAATACAATCATTCCCGTCCTAAACAATGAAAGTAAACATCACCAATGGAACAAGGAGAAAGACACATACCAGAACGAAGAAAGCCGTCGACAGAAATGAACGCAGCACGAACTGCGCCACCACCAGCAATCCGATCGTCACACCAATTCTCGCTATTGGTCTCGGCACAGAGTTCTTAAACCCAAAGATTAAAAACCAGCAAACCATTTCAAATACACCTCATAGACACGACAACTTACAACGTAGGATGCAATCACAATCACATTGCCCCTTAAAACATTTTCGGACTTCTCCACAATCTCGTCAACCATTCCATAATTAACTAAGAGTCTCTACTACTTACAGGGACGAGATTGGTTCCTGCGTCTACGCCGTCCTTCCCAATTTTCCACGCCGTTTGTGCTACTGCTCAATTGGAAAAAGGAACATAAATTAATATTTTATTCAAAAATAAGAGGGGAAAGGCGAGGGAGTAGCTTACTCTTGGCGAAGTTGGGCTGCGCGGCCACGACGAAGACGGGCCCACTGGGTCGGGGACCGGTCGAGGTCAGGCCCGAGAATGAGTTGCGGGAGAGGAGGTGGGAGCTGGAGGAGAACGTTAGGGTTTGTTTGTTTGGGAGTTTCGTCGAACAGAAGGAGGGCGGTGGGATTGGGATGGAGGAGAGGCTCCGGATCCTAACAGCCGTAGAGGCCATATTGGACTTCGTCGTTACTTTACACGACGCCGTTTCCACGCCGGAAAAGGTTCTACAGACGTTTTTTGTATATGGTTGGTTTTAACGGCTTCCTTGTGTTTGTGATGATAAAGTAGTGCTTTTTTTATTTAGCCAAATGTCATTTTACTAGTTCATATTTTTAGTTGTTTTCACTTCACTAATTGAATTAACAGAGCTAATATGTAGAAGGGTAAATTATTTTCATGTCCTTATTTTTTGGAATTACTATTTTAGCCCATCTTATTTTGAAATTAATAATTTGGTCCCGTAATTTGTTGTTATTGCACTATAAGATCCCTCGTCATCAGGTCAAAATAATTTTAAATTGACACATAATTTTAAATTGATTATTATACCCTCGTAATAAAAAAATGCCCTTCAACCTTCTGCCCATTTTGTTGAACATCATGACATCCACAAGCACCATCGAAGAGCCCATCTGATAGAAATAGAAGCACAATTCACAAATAAGTATGTTGATAGACCCAAAATTAATATAAACTAAAGAGATAGAAGTCTATAGAAATCCTATTCTAATTATTCTTTAACCAAGCTAAAAACATTCATTACAACCAACCTTTAAAAAACCCATAATTACCATGCAATATTTTTAGACAACTCCTCTTCCCTAATTGGTGACCACCCTTCTTCCTGTCGACCGTCCCAGCCTAGCGACGAATCTTTACAAGCATAGACTTCCTCCTTCAATGACCTCTTAGGAGAATTTCATCCTTCTCGTCCTATTATCTCTCTCCCTTAAGTCAATGAGAGCATATCGAGGGGTGTAGTAGATGACGAGAAAGATGAGAGCAACAAACACTCATTAATAAATTTTAGGATTTTAACCCTAACCCTTAATTATATTACTCCAATTAGAAATTAGTGTTCAACAAGATTTTTTTTCTTGATGTTTATGTGCTTGAAGTTCGGATTCTTTTTGTTCTTGATATTTACATTTTGTGGGTTGTTGTTCTAATAGAAGAAAATCAATTGTTAATTGATTTCTTGGGAAGAAGATGAATGTGGTCTTTTTAATATAAGAATAAAATAGTCATTTTAAAATTATGTTGACCCGAGATATTTTAAAGTACAATAACAACAAGCTAGGAGGCCAAACTATCAGTTTCAAAATAAATGGGGCTAAAATAATAATTTAAACAAATGGAACAGACATAAAAATAATTTTCCCTATAAAGAAAGTTACACTAGATAACTTATTCTTACTTATATGTTTATGCGGCCACATCACTCCTTATTCATGTACATGTTGATGATATGGTTTAGTGTGTGAACCTACAATTATAAATAAACTATTCTTGTTTAAGTGGTTCCTGACAAAATATCAACTAGAAATTTTTTACCGTGAGAATCTACAATTATATATGTAAACTAGCAATTTCTTGATCCTTTTTCATAATTCAACTATAGAACACTAGAAACAAGCTTGAAACAACTAAATAACAAAATCGTAAAACTATTTTTGTTATCTTTTGTGTTCGTATAATGTTATTCTCAGCTTTGAGTCTCTCTGACGAGACTGTGGGAGAAGAATGGATTATGGAAACTGTGGGATGTGTTTCTCCATGTAATAATGGAATTTGGTTTAAATAGGTGACAAATTTCAGGTTCATTCCCAATGTTTTCAATTTTTGACAAATAAAATCGGACTGGACCAAAAATCAGAATTTTTTATTTTTTGAACCAGATCAGATTGGTTTTTAATTTGGTTCAGTCTGGTCCAATTTTTTTAGTTCTATTTGGTTTGGTTTGTCAGTTTCGAATCCATTTGCTCACCCTTGTTCGCAGATACCAAATCTAGTATATTGGGCCAGTTGATGACAACGGGCCCGAGCTACAATCTTTGCCTGATTGGGCCCATTAACCACAGGGCCTCGACATGCAAGCCGACGCGACGTTTAAGACAAAATAAGTGAGATTCCCTGTTTTGAGGTAAGGGAGGCCCACTTTAGACTTATCCCGGTACTATGTGCCAAAGGAAACCGCTAAATAAATTATTTTCCTTATCACCAAAAAAATAAATTATTTTCCTTGGACAATTTTAATTCCGCACACGCTCTCTTCCGGTTCCAACCATTTATAATTTTCCTGATTTTGATGCCGGATTTCCGGTCCATTATTGAGAAAAAGGCATTATATAATATACAATATAATTATAGAGAGAGCATCGAGCCACACAAAATCCGGTCACTTGCTCGAGTCTCACTTTAGAGTTTATACTTGCATATGACTTTTTTCGTTTATAAATCTAGTACCTATTTCAAATTGATATAAATATTTTTTGGTTATTTACCTAACCTTATATAGATACCCCTCCTAAGGTTGGACAGTCTTTTTAAATATAATGGAACATAAGCACTTTGTCCTTTTAAATTTATGCCAACCCACACCCATTTACATAGTTTACTAAATAATTGGGTTTGCTTTTAATGCTAATGACACATTGACATAGAACTGCAAATTATATAAGTTTCACGAACTCACCTAAAATGATCTGAGATTTCAAGATCCAAGCTTAGTCATTTTGACGTGGAAATGATTAGTTTTGAACCAACTTATTAGAAAAGAAAGCTTCGATCAAGTATCTTTGGTTACCTATTTTTTTTTATTTTATATATTCGTATTTAGAGTTGGACTAAAATTATATTTTGGTCAATTGAAGCAACTCTTTTTAGGTTCCTTAGCTATTAATTTCTTCTGTTATGTAGGGTCTTAGCCATTGCTTTCTTCAACTTCTCATTTGAATAATTTTCTTGTGAGGTCACGAGACATCGTATCGTAGCAACACCGAGTCCATAAAAACCCAATAAAGCAGTGGGAAAAAAGAAAATTGTCAAAAGGAGAAGGGGTGGTGGGTTGTTCTAAAACCATTTCGTCAAAGTTAAAGAATCAATCCAGTCAGCTTTTGGTTGGGGAAATATTTAATGAAGAAAACGTGGATAGATTCCCAAAAGGGCAATTCCCCGAGGTCTTCTCTCCTAGAACTCTGGGCCTCTTCTGTTTAGTTGAAAATTAATTTTTTACATTATGAAATTTAAATTTGAATAATAAATCACTTAAGAATAAAATTACTTAAAAGTAAGTATTCATTTTTAAATGACAATCGGAAAGATTATCTAAGTTTTAGATATGCACCATATTTTACGTTTGATATAGAATTATTTTTTCCAAAAAAATGCGTATTTATGTTATATGAGTAGAATTTGTGTCTCGTCTAATTAAGTTCTTAAATTAATGTAGCCAAAATTAATGATTGAGTTTAGTTACCAACCCTCCCACGCGACATCGCACATGAAGATACGTTGAGCGTAAGATTTCCCGGCTAGTAATTTCCCTTATTTACTTTAATACGTGTTCTAGGGAATAATATTTTTTCATTTTTTGTATTTTATTCTGCTGTAATTCCCCTTAAAATGAAGGCCACCGGCCCACCATAGAGTTTATAATTTATCACCTAATCAGCACACAAGTACCTCCCCTACGTCAATACTCTTTTAGTTAGGAGAATTATTACTAAATATAATCCGAAATTATTCGATAAACGCGCTTATTCACACATTTCGTTACTCCCAAAGACAGAAATCATGCTTCCCTCAGGTTTTTAACTGGTGCCAGGACAGGACTTAACCCAACACTTGGGCAATTGCTGCCTGTTGCTTATCTCGGGGAAATCAAACAATTAATTACATAGCATGGATGGAATCATAACTAATGGCATACATAACCTGTTTTTCCAGGACCCTATAGTTTTTCCTTAGCAATAATATTGTTGGGTGCCATGTTCATTGTGTCAGATAATTACAGTATCGGCAATTTTTCCTCCAGATAAAAATGGGTCAAAATTTTTATAAGTAAATTTTTATTAATAATATAAATATTTACTATGTGGCGATAGTGGATACTCGCAAAATTGTAATTCTGGACTTTGTTGTGACAAAATTCATTGAAAAACATATTACGATAAGGGAAAGAATAACTGGGCCAAAATTAACAAATGGTAAATCCAGGAAGTAGGTAATTTTGTTCAAAACTATTTTATCTCAATTAATATTTACTCTTAAATCGCTATCCTCTGCAGAGTTTAACAATACCTGTACATACGAATGTATATTTAAAAATGGTCTTAAGTAACAACCTTTCGTAAAGTTTTTTGATATTAACAATTTTGTGGCACATGTCCCAACTTGATACAATATAAGTTCATGCGATCAAAGAGAAAATAAATTCCATAGAGTCTACCAAAAATTTAAAATATATAGGAATTTCAAGTATTGAATATACCGATGTATAAATTTTTTGGATTATGGAAGCTAAAACAAAGTAAATGGAATCCAAAAAGCAAAGCTTCACTTACTTTGTTTTATTTATTCTTTTAACCCAATGATTTTGAAGGATTTCCAAAGAAATCTTTATTTTTCCATAAGGACAAAGGAATCCTATATCCAAAGTGATCTGGGTTGTACTTATAGTTGTGCATAAAAAAACAAGCAGTAAAATGTCATCACTGACCAAGCTTTGAGGAAAACAATGCACCGCCACGTGACAGCATCAACTTAAACCATCGCTGTTACATGTACAGGTGAAAATGACTTTAATGACGGGGAACAAACAACACAGAATCCCGAGGCCAAAGTGGTTGTGGCCACCTCACCCTTGTATATTGACAATGCATACTCTTATTATTTATAATTAAATATTGTCAAGTATTATTTTAATTTGTAACAGTTATCATTTACATGAATAAAATTCACACTAAATATTTTTTTCCCAGCAAGTTCAAATCTCTTATCATCATTTACATGGATAGATCTTTTAAAAAGAGTAGTTTGTAATTTGGTTAATACCCTTTTCTCTCATTTTCTTTTGTTAATATCCCCCTTGTCTTTGCTTGCCTAGAGAGAGATGAGATGCATGGTTATAGCTATAAACTAATGGAGGCATCGGCATGCACTTGGAGGAGAGCTTCAGAGTCTAATATAAGCAAAACACAGATAACAAGAGAGAAAGAGCGACAAACCCAATGGACAACCAAGAAGAGAGGTTTGGGATTTGATGCCAAAAATGCCAATGTCGAGGCAATCCTCCTCTAACCACTACTTCTACTACTTCAACCTTCTCCCAATGCACAAAACCAGCTCCCTTTGCTCCTCCTTCTTCTTCTTACTTAGTTTCTTTCTTTCATCTGTTGCTTCCAACAATGAAGCTGATGTTCTTCTCTCCTGGATTCACTCCTCCTCCTCAACTCCATCCTCTTCAGCTTTTTCCAATTGGAACCCATTAGACTCCAACCCTTGTAAATGGTCATACATCACTTGTTCTTCCGATAACTTTGTCACTGACATTGGAATCCAATCCATTGAAGTGGGTCTCCCTTTCCCTGCCAATCTCTCCTCCCTTGTCTACCTCCAAACCATTGTCATTTCTGAGGCTAATCTTACAGGACCAATCCCACCTGACATTGGTGACTGCACTAAGCTAACTGTACTTGATGTTAGTTCCAACAGCCTCACAGGTGGCATCCCCAAGTCTGTCGGAAAGCTCCAGAACCTGAGGAATCTTCTGTTGTTCGACAATCACTTGAGTGGGAATATTCCGGTGGAGATTGGCAACCTGACGAAGTTGGAGACTTTCCGGGTCGGAGGGAACAAGGACATCCAGGGGAAGATTCCTGACGAGCTTGGAGATTGCAGGAACCTGCAAGTTCTTGGTATAGCTGATACCGATGTTTCGGGTTCGATTCCTGCTTCACTTGGGAAGCTAAGCAAGCTTCAGACTCTGTCAGCTTATACCACATTGCTCTCAGGGGAGATCCCCTCGGATTTAGGTAACTGCACGGAGCTTGTTAATCTGTTTCTTTATGAGAACGACCTCTCCGGATCGATTCCACCCGAATTAGGTAGGCTAGAGAAGCTTGAGAAGCTGTTGCTGTGGCAGAACAAGTTTGATGGGTCGATTCCTGAGGAGATAGGCAATTGTAAGAGCTTGCAGAGCATTGATCTTTCCTTGAACTTCTTATCCGGGTCCATCCCTCGGTCCTTTGGTAACCTATCCAATCTTGAAGAGTTCATGATTAGTAACAACAATGTCTCTGGCACGATCCCCTCGTTCCTCGCGAATGCCTCCAACTTGGTGCAGCTGCAGCTTGATACTAATCAGATAGCAGGCCCGATTCCTGATGAGCTCGGAACTTTGACGAAGCTAAGAGTCTTCTTTGGTTGGCAGAACAAGCTAGAAGGGAGCATCCCGTTTTCTCTCGCCAGCTGCAGTAGCCTCGAAGCTCTCGATCTGTCCTACAATGCGCTTACCGGTACTTTACCAGCAGGTATATTTCAGCTTCAGAACCTGACAAAGCTCCTGTTGATTGGTAATTCCATCTCCGGATCGGTTCCTCCCGAGATAGGGAATTGCAGTTCCCTTGTTCGGGTACGACTTGTTAACAACAGAATCAGTGGAGAGCTGCCAAAAGAGATTGGATACCTGAAGAATCTGAGCTTCCTCGACTTGTCGGATAACCATCTTGGCGGATCTCTGCCGGATGAGATAGGGAATTGTCACGAGTTGCAGATGCTGAACTTGAGCAACAACACTTTTGGAGGTGACTTGACAAGTTCTTTATCAAATCTCCCAAGCCTTCAGGTACTCGATGTTTCAATAAACAGGTTTACAGGCCAAATACCATCTAGTTTCGGCCAGCTCACTTCGATAAATAGGCTCATCCTTCGAGGGAACTCGTTCTCCGGGGAAATTCCTCCCTCTCTTGGCAATTGTGAAAGCCTCCAATTGCTTGACCTGAGCAGCAATGCCTTGTCAGGTACAATCCCTAAGGAACTCTTTAATGTTCAAGGTCTTGACATCGCATTGAACTTGAGCTGGAATGCGTTATCCGGTACTGTCCCGCCAGAAATTTCTTCCCTGAACAAGTTGTCTGTGCTTGACATTTCACATAATAAGCTTGGTGGCGAACTCGAGGCGTTTGCTGCTCTGGAAAACCTTGTGTCCATGAACATTTCCTACAACAACTTCACTGGTTATCTTCCGGACAGCAAGTTGTTTCGGCAATTGTCAGCACAAGAAATGGCTGGAAACCAAGGGTTGTGTTCTAAGGGCCTTGATTACTGCTTTTCAAGCAGCAACTCCTCAGGTATGGGAATTTCAGGCGGTAGAGGCCTAACACAATCACGGAGATGGAAGCTCGCTATAGCCTTTCTTGTAACATTGACGATCGCTCTGGCGATCTTCGGGGCTATTGCAGCTTACCGTGCTCGGAAGATGGTAGTCGATGAGACAGACTCCGAGACAGGCGGAGGAGATTCCTGGCCCTGGCAGTTCACTCCATTCCAGAAACTAACCTTCTCGGTCGAACAAATCCTGAAGTGTCTGGTTGAAGCCAATGTGATTGGAAAGGGATGCTCGGGGACTGTTTATCGAGCAGAGTTAGACAATGGCAATGTTATAGCCGTGAAGAAGCTGTGGCCAGCAACAATAGCTACAGGAAAGGGAGGATCCACCGGAGTCCGCGATTCCTTTTCGGCCGAGGTGAAGACGCTTGGCTCCATCCGCCACAAGAACATCGTCAGGTTCCTCGGATGCTGCTGGAACCGCAATACACGGCTGCTCATGTACGATTACATGGCCAACGGGAGCTTAGGCAGCCTTCTTCACGAGCGAAGTGGCGGTTGCTTGGAATGGGATGTAAGGTTCAGGATAATCCTGGAGGCAGCTCAAGGACTGGCTTACTTGCACCATGATTGTGTTCCTCCGATTGTTCACCGGGACATTAAGGCAAATAACATTCTCATCGGCCCCGAGTTCGAGCCTTATATAGCTGATTTCGGGCTTGCCAAGCTTGTCGATGATGGGGATTTTGCTCGGTCCTCTGCCACGGTTGCTGGTTCCTATGGCTACATTGCTCCAGGTCAGTCCAATGATCCATATCAACAAACTTTCAACTCTCTTAATCTAACACTCATTAGAACCTCTATTCTACTTGGTGACAGAGTACGGATACATGATGAAGATAACAGAAAAGAGCGACGTGTACAGCTATGGTGTCGTCGTCCTAGAGGTGCTAACAGGCAAGCAACCGATCGATCCAACCATACCCGACGGCCTCCACATCGTGGACTGGGCGAGGCAGAAGAAAGGGGGCATCGAAGTGCTAGATCCAAGCCTACGCGCACGGCCGGCCCCAGAGATCGAGGAGATGCTGCAGACTGTAGGAGTGGCCTTACTCTGCGTCGCCCCCTCGCCCGACGACAGGCCGACCATGAAGGACGTATCGGCAATGCTGAAAGAAATAAAGCACGAAAGGGAGGACTACATGAAAGTGGACATGCTTCTTACAGGATCCTCGGCTTGCAATCGACAACAAGATAGAAGCTCTCCTCCTTCCTTGCTCGTGAAGCAATCCTATGATCAGAGTAACGATTCGAGTTTTTCAGGGTCTTCCTCGTTACGTTCGTCGTCTTCCAATAATAGAAAGACATTCAAATAGTCTGTTGCTAGAATTATTTTTGTAATGCTAGCGGAAAATTGTATCTTAGATCAATGCTTATCTCCATAATATATTTACATGAAGATTCCATGTATTTTTATAGTGGTATAATTCTCATCACATGTGCTAAGAGGTTTGGAGTTCCAGTCTCAAAAACTAAAATCCGAGATTCAGCCCAGTCCCGCAAATAAAGCTCACGCCTGACAATGAGCCTAGGAATATGCAAGTTCTTAAAAAATACGGTCTGACCAGTCGGACCACAAATTAGGCATAATTGCGAATCCTTTTTAGGATAAATAACAGAGTGCGATTGGACTGGACGAATTCCAGTCAGACTGGAAGGTTCACACGGAAATTTGGTATGTCTATATTTATTATTTATTATTAGTTTATATTTACCTATATACCATATATATTTCAAAAAATTATATAAAAATAAAAACAAAAAATCTGATTCGATCAGCGATTGAACCAGTCTTACTGACTGACCCGGAGGTCACAACCAATTCTGGGTCGACCTCTGGGTCTTTTTAAGAACCATGGGAATATGCTAACACTTATTAAGCCCAATTTCAAAAATATAAAGCCGAATCCATGATTATGGGCTTCTTTCTCAAGAGTTGGGCCAATCTTCATGATGATTATGAGGTTCATTAAGATGAGGCCCATCTTCATTTTTTAATAGTGGAACCTTCTCGTGGCATTTTATACATATGATAATTATGTAATATACAAAGGCCACGCTCTTTTTTTTATAGAAAATAAATTCTCCCGTACACATAGGGATGGCAAAAAGATCCAGACCCTGTGGATCAGACCCTTACCCTATCTAGTGGGTCTTAGGATCCATGGGTCATGGATAGGGTATGGATTTATGTAGGTGGATTTTAATAGGGTCTGGGTCTGGATTGGATCGACTTAAACCCAGACCCAGACCCTACCCATAGACCCATTTGTTAGACCCTACCCATATATCCATTATTTAGATACTACTTAGACCCTAGTTAGTTTATTATGAAAATAATTATAATATATATATAAGTTAACTAAAAAAATTCGAACACCTAATTAGACAAACCTGAATATGACTATTTCGTGAAGAGCAAGAAGAAACTCAAGAGTTCAGTGAGTAAATCTGAATTAGGTCATTACTTAGAAGAGTTTGTTTTACCTAGAGCGGAGAACTTTGACATATTAAGTTGGTGGCAAAATAATGGACTCAAGTATCCCACATTGCAAATCATTGCTCGAGATGTGCTATGTATTCCTGTGTCCGGTGTTGCCTCGGAGTCTGCTTTTAGCATAGGAGGTAGGGTGGTAAACGCTCATCGTAATCGTTTGCATCCGGAGACTTTGGAAGCTTTAACGTGGTTGCAAAATTGGTTGCGTGAGACCATGAAAAAAGATAATTCGATAATGATATTTTATCAAGTATGTGATTTAAATATGCTTCAGTTATTGATGATGTCGACAGTGAAGTTTCAAGTATATATAATATTAATTTTTTATATTAAAATATCAAATTTAAATAACTAATTAAGTAATTAAATTTTATATTCAGATGCAAAATAAATTGAGAATAATTAAATTATATGAGTAAGAAAGGATCAAGAAGATAATAACAAATACTTATTCAAAAGTCACATGGAAAATCAGCAAGAAATTATTTTATTTTCAAACTTTATATTTAATACTTATAAATTTATTGAAAACTTGTGAACCATATTTATTTAGTTGGTTGAAATGCTATTGTTTTATTTAAATTTAGTTTGATATTTTTTTATAATATAAACTTTATTTTTTCTTACTTTTTATATGGATCATATTAAAATTTTAAAAAATATGGTATAAAGTAGCAGGTCTATAGATAGGGCATGAATCTTTGATTAGACCCTAGGGTCTGGGTCCGGGTCTTTCTAAAAGATATCCATAGAGTCGTGGGTAGGATATGGATCTAACTAAAAAAACTAGGGTATGGGTTGGATACTATCAATACCCTACCATACCCTACCTATTGCCATCCCAACGTACACATTTGTGGTACTGTATCGTATGTCGATTTCCCACATCCCGTTAAATTTCATATAGATCCTAGAAATGCGACTTTTTAGTATTGTCCGTCAGTATATGTACATCCAAACGTCCTATCAATAACAATAAACGACAATATTGCTGAACCAAAGTAAATCCAATTCGTGAAATACCAAAATTTAATTAAATTTTTTTTGTTTATTTTAATATAGGGAATTCAACTAAACAATGGCAACTTACATAAGAGTCAATTGTAATATTAAGAGTCGGACCATGAAATTTTTAGTGGACATGCACGTACTAATTTCTTTAATCAAGTCTAATCTAAGTAGAGTCGGACCCATGAATTTGTTTTACTTTATCCAGAACATCAAGTGATAGGTCATAGTTCATTCAAAAATACAAAAATAACCTCCAAATATCATCCTTATTCATAAATCCATATGCATAATCACACCTCTAAATATCACATAATACAACAATATAACAACAGTCAACAGGTAAGTTAAATAAACAGCCGATCACAATTTCAACCTCTAAGCCAAAATACACAAAGAAAACAATATTACAACAACATCAACCATAATTATACTCACAGGATTCACAGAGAACACCTTCAACTGCGTAATTAAAAGCTCTCTTCCTTCCACATCGCAGATTCCCAACACAGAACTCCTCAATACTCTCGCCATCTACAACATATATATGTTCACAATTTTGACCATAAACCCAGAGAAATATTGGGTTCTTCGCTTCTAGATCTTCCCGCTATTTACTCCAGAAAAAAGATCACCATTTACTTGTAAATTCATTCCTCGCATGAAGATAGAACCAAGACCCAGAGAGGGTTATTGATAATCAATTTTTGTGTACTCTTTCTGGGTGCAACATCTAGATTATAGCAGGGGACCCAATTTCACTCCCGTTATTTGTAGCTCCGGGCGAATTTCCATGGCCATTTCTTTGAGATTTCGCTGGCCTCTTCATCGTGGTCTCCAGTTTAGGGCCTTGTTGTTGCCTTACCTTCACTCCTCTTATCAGCTGCCACAAATCACACCATGGTTAATCACATTAGACATATTTAGGGTTGGCTGAATAAGGATATAATTGATAACGGTTAGACAAAGGCAAAGGAGCATTACATATTTTCCGCATTTCATATCCGAATATATTACGATGAAATCTCCTTCTTGGAGCCCATTTGTCCTCACAAAATCACCTGAAATTTGTAAGTGTAATTTGAAATTTACTACTCAGATTTCTATAGAATTATTACTTGTAAAAAAACATAATAGTGTGTGAAATACCTGTGTTTTCGAGTAGATACATCCTGCTTTTGTTGTTAGGCCAGAACCTGAACAAGTCACCAGTTTAGTTATTCTTTAAAATCATTGACAAAGGAATCGAATTATTGTTTTTGAATCAGTAAACAATTGAATTATCCAAGAATGACAAAAGGAATATCAACTGATTCATACTACAACATATACCTATAGCGCATGTTCCATACTCGAGAAGTCCCTATGTCCTCCATTGCAATGGAAATGCCATCTCTTGCCTCAAGTTCGGGAAGATGAGTTTCCGCTTCTTTCTGAATAAATTCAATTCCGGTTCATGAATGTCCATTAATAATAAGTAATTCTCAAACAATGAATTTGATATCAATTGAATCTCACAAGTTCTAAAAGAATCTTCAAATTTCAGTTACGATTTTATTGAGATTTGAAGGGACTAAAATTTCATACCTTTGGTAAGACTATCCTCCCAAGATTCCCCACATCACTTTGCTTCAACACCTTTTGAAGAAGAAACTTCAAATTCTTCTCAGATTTCCAACCCTACATATAATTAACTAACAATCTCAACATTTGTCCTCAAACAAATAACAGATTCTTAGGCTCTTGCAAAAGGGAATTGACCAACCTGTTTCCTCTCTGATCCCGGCTGCTGTCTTTGGAAGTTCTGCCCCGGTAATCCTGGCCGATCCGTTGGTACATCACCCAAAATAACTGTTGATGTAGGATTACCTCCAGAAGCCGGATGCCAATAGGCCCAGTTCCCTGGATTAGCCTGACCAGAATTAGGAGCACCATTGCAGCCATCAGTTCCAAGCCTTGCATGTGGGTCCAATCCCTGATTCGGGTGCTGGTGGTTCGAATGGTTGTTGTCGTGAAGGCTCCTATGGTGCGACAAGAACCGCCTTTGCCTAGCCATCCTCTTCTTCCTCGCTTCTTTAGTTGCGGAAGAGCCCAACTTCACATGTCCATTATCACACCCTCCACCACCAAGGACACCTCCCATCCCACCCTGGTCTTGAAGGTAAGGCTGATGATGGTAAGGATACTGACCTCCATACCCGGTAAAAGACGGGTTCAAAGGCTGTGGAGGGAGATTAAGATTATTCTCCGGGAAGGAGCAGTAACTCGGACCAAGACCGAGTCCAGACCTGGCTCCCCATTGCGCTTGGGGTGACCCCAACATGTTATAATCAACGGGGTTAGGAGGGTAACCAACAGGATGGCCATACGGGTCAGCAACGAACCCGCCCATGGGCGGATACCCCGGAACCAGGCCGGTATCGGGTGTGACATACTGCTGGGGTTGGTTAACCCATTGGTCAAGTTGGGAGAAACTAGGGTTTGATGGTGAAGGAGCCAAACCCGGGTTACTAGGGTTAGGGTTATGAAGAACTGCTGCTGGGTCTGGTTGGTACTGGAAGTTTGGGAGAGAATTGTTGGAAGAGGAAGGTAACTCCTTGTTATTGATCATCAACTTCCTCTTTTGAAGGTGGTTGGTTTGAACCCACTCAAGGATAAGCTTCAACAACTGCTTCATCGCTTCTTTCCCACCTCCTAAACGACTGGCCGCGCACTCTATCGTTGACTTCTTGATCTTGACCTTCCTCAAGTCCTCGGCCGACACCGTCTCCTTGTTGTTCTTTAACCAATCCAGGAACACCGCGGCCAGATCATCCGTGGCCGGAGTTGAACCGCCATTGTTACATCCTCCTCCTTGTCCTTCTCCTTGTTGGGTCACGACCATGTCCTGTAAGATCGAGTCCTCCTCCTGTAGAGGAAACATATTTCTATCATTATCATTATCATTATTATTAATATTTGGCTTCTTCTCTTCCTCTTCTTGCCGGTAGTTAAGCTCCTCGAGGAGGGTATTCTCTTCTTCGGGTTGGAGGATCGACGAGGGGTCAAAGAAGTCGTTGTTCTCTTCTAGTAGATCCATGTACCCGAAACTCTCCATCACGTCCATGCAATCCATCCCTTGCATCGCTTGATCCTCTTGATTATGCTCCGACGGTTGAGATTGCATCTGATGCTTGTGATGGACACCCTCCATGGAGGCGGTTGAGGACATGGAAGCCGTTGACAAAGGTTGACCAGTTGGGTCATCGTAATAGTTGTTGTAGTAGGTATTATACTGGTCCTGAGGACTAGGCTGGTTGTTGTTGTTGTTGTTCCTTCTCTCGGCTTCTTCCTCCGCTTCTGACCGGATAACCGCCCATGAGGCGGCCGAGGAGGAGGACGAGGCCGACGAGGACGACGACGGGGTGTTGGCCTTGACCGGGGCCGGCGTGGAGGAGGAGGAGGAGGAAGAGGACGACATGCAAGGGAAATCAGGAAGGCAAGGAAAGTCACTGTAAAAGATGGGATCGTTTACATCTATTAGATCCTCATCTTGGTCCATATGGTGGGCCCAGATCTCTCCTCCGCCGCTGCCGCCGGCCGTCCCGTCTCCGGTGCCACCTACTTGGTCGGCGTCGTAGAGATGAACACCGTCGTAGAGATGCTGCTGCCCATGCACTTGGAGACTGTTCATTTCCTTTTTTCTATTTCTCTGTTAAAATCAGGTAGATAAGGAGGAGTATGGTCTTTTATCTTTGTACGGTTTAGGGCAAAGAGGAGGACTGTACTTGGTTAAGGAAGCAAATCTAAGGAACAACTCTAAAAGGGAGAAAGAAAGAGGGCCCACTTTCAGAGAGAACCAACATAAAACCACTTGGTCTTGTTTTTCTATCAACAACTTGGAAAGAAAATGGTTTGATATTTATTAAGACCAACCAAACCAAACTCCTGTCCTAATCAAGGCATGTACATTGCCTACTTGTTACCTAATTATAAAATTTGAAAACACAATCCAACTTCAACAACACCAGGAGAAGGGAGGAAAGTGCACTTGTTGGTGAGTAGTACTATGTGACAAGGAAGAGAGGGTAGATAAATGTTTAATTATTTCAGATTGAGGGTGTGGAGGAAGAATGCCCACATGCCAAAAATGGTTTAAAATCTCAAAAAACAGGACCCAACATCAGTTTTTTGTTTTTGTCCGTTCCATAAAGTGGCTACTTTTTGTAATCTTTTTAACCTCTTCGCCCTTAGATAAGTTCAAACCAATTTAATTTAGAGGTGTTTGGTAGAAGACGAAGAAATATTAATTAGGGGGAGAGTGGTAGTTTTAGAGAGAGGATTGAGGAAGAGATGAAAGCAAACAAAAACCACATCCTTTTTCTTTTATAGTACATGATTTATTTGAAACGATAAAATTTTCGAATAACATTAATTTTGACGTGTTTATTATGATTTCAACTCCAGTAGTGGTTAAAATTGGACTATGCGGGGATGGGAAAAGGCAAATAAAGAAAACCTCCACTGTGCGTGCCGCTGCTTTCTCAGCGTCGCTCCGGAGTTTGTGCCACCAGCCATACGTTCGTTCTCAAGTGGTGGAATCTAGCGGTGCATCAGCCTTCCAATTTATTCACTTCAGAAGTGGGGAGAAAATAACTGGGGAAAATAAATTTATTCGACGGTGAGAAATTGACAGAGAATTGTTTGTTATGCAATGTTCATTATTTTCATCCCAAGATTGAAAATTGTATATTACCAGTTTTTTCAAACATTAATCAGTTTTAGTCGTGCAATTCAGTTGCGTCTTATTAAAACGGAACGACCTTGCAACTTCCGCAAATCCAGATTGATTAGGAATTGAACATTCAGAATTCATGACCAAACAAAAATCTTATGAATTCATGTGATGAAATTATGTCGTGTAGAAATAATAAATGAATCACAAAATTAACTCATTTCAATACGAATATTGCATTTTCAGTCTAACATGGAGTTCAGAAACAAGTTTCGGCAGCAATGACTGTGTGCTCTTTTCACGGGACAAGTTTTCTCCGTTGGCTTTTTTTTTTGCAATAGAATTTTGATAGAGATTTACAATCATTAGTGCACGGAGTTCCTGTACGTCCTTGGGGTTCTTGTATTTAAATATTTTATCGCAATTAGCACAAATTCATATATAACAAAATAAAATCTACAATAAATTTTATTAAATTTTCTATATTATTAAAAAACTTCAATATTTTTATATTTAAACAAGATGGCCATCTTTCACCATCTTTAAGAAGCATTTTAAAAATGACTCACCCTATTTTCAAATGATTTTCTAAAAAAGAAAAGGCTCGCAGGACCAATGAGAGTGGAAGGGTGAGAGAAATTTGGACAATTACCCCACCGGCCATCATTTTATCGCATTGGAACAAACAAAAAAAAAAATGCAAGATTGATGCTTAACCTGATTCGTTAAACTTAGCGGCGCCACTTGGTTGATGCAAAGTCGTAAAGCTACGTGTCCATGCAAACCTGACGTATACCGGCACCACCGTCTTTATTCCCTCCTAAACCTTCCAATAAGGCAATAACCGAGACCTAAGCTCTTCCTCCACTTTATAATTTTCTAAGTTCCCATCTCCCTCTTTTATTTATGATATTTTATCATCTTGTGCAACCAATTTCGTGAATTTTTATATTTTCACGTCGCTTAGGAATCTAGCCAACTCCCAGACCTGTACTCTGTTGCCACGTACGTTGCATGTCGTCACTGGGTGATGCTTTTGGAATTGTTTCTGGAAACCATTTGGGTGAGAATTTGATATCCTTCTAAAAAAATTCACGAAATAAGATTCCTTGTTGTTATATTATATATTGACCATTGATTAATATTTTTAGGATTACTTCTGAAACATAGTTCATATTGATTAATCATTTGGTGTGTAACTTTGTGTTACAAAGATTAAAACTAAAAAGTTGTACACTTAGTAAATATTTTGTAAATTAATAAATGAAAATTAATCTCATCAATTCATAATTAATAATTATCTGAAATATAAGACAACATTTTAATAAAATTTGCTTGTACATTCTTAATCTCGTCAAATCATAAATGAAAAATTGCGAAAATAACTTCATAAAATATTAATCTACAGTTCATTCATCAATAAAATTTAAAAATCTAAAAATTGTATCCCTATTCTTGGTTTACAACAAAAATTTCAGCATTGTCGTCTAAAATTATATTAAAAATTGTAAAAGACATCGTTGCTGTTTTTTTTTAAAATCAATCAATCAATATCTACACATTTTAAGGTTAGTAACTTTTGGCGTGTCCCTACTAATTTACCAAATAAATTTCAGCCCAATCTGAAATTTTATGGTCAAATATTCTAATTGGCAAATTTACAAAATATTTTCGTCGTTTTGTTGGGCTTTGTCTTGGACTCTCTGTATTGGCGAGTCTTCACGTGGCGCTGAGACTCGTTATCCCTTGAAAATCAGCTTTAGGGTCTTCCTTGATTGCGGGCGTTCACGTGGGCACCTTACTTCGTTATAAATTGCTCATTTTTGTTATATATATCCCCAATGATTTACTATTTTTAATTAATTTGAGCTATAAGTCAACATCTTGTGCAAGATGCAAGTTACGGTTACGAATGTCGACAAAGGGTTCCTCGTTTTTCTTTTGAATGTTTCCGGAGGTTCTCAAATAATACCTAGAAGCTTAAATAATTTTAAATATTTAATAAACTCATAAATAATTATCTCACACCATGTCCTATATAAATATGTAGACAGAATTCAAAAAATCACGATGGTAGATGGCTTAAAAGTTCGCTAATTTGTTGGCTTTACTATGGTTTGATTAGTTGTGTTCGTTTTTTGTTGACAATCTTTAGGTATCAGGGTGAGTTATATTTTGAGGGTTGGAGAACTCACGAGTAGAGGAAGGCAAGTTATTTTGTAGATCGCAAAGAATCTTGTAAATATCATTAATTTTTTTCTTTCGTTATAATTCCCTATTTTCTCTTTTGTTTATTTAATAGAACATATTATTTTAAAAAAAGTTGGTCAAATGTACGGATAAAATCGAAATTATTACAGGTGGATAGTATTCGTCGAACACCAATTAATGCTTACAAAATGCATAGAAGAAATTTACGATAAACGATTAAAATCTAAATTTGTTAGTGAATTCGAAAAGCAATAGTATAAAAATATACGTACCTATTGCCTGGTTCGGTACAGACGAATACTTTGAGATCGAGTTGAACCAAGTATAGATCGTGGCTTCTACAAAGGATCATAATTTGAAATGGACAAATTAGGGAAACAACGAACTACGAGAAAATCAGAAAAAAGAAGTGGAGTGACGTAGACAATTTTAGAGTTTCGATCCACAAGACTACAACGGGATTACGGGAATAAAGACGAATTTTCCTGGTTAGAGCGTGACGATGTAATATAGTACTTGTACATGGAGAACGATCCCGGGTTTTAAGAGTGTTATGATTTAGAATAACAAATGTTAGAAAAAAATTAATCAACCTAAAATTTTATAGAATTTTAGCGATATAGAATTTTTAACATATTTTTTCAAATAATATTCATCGATTTACATATCGTACGAATTTTGATTTCGTTTACATGCGAGAAATTTCGTTTACATGCGAGAAATATGTATCATGCAAATACAATAATGAAAATGAGATCAATTTATTATGATAACATGTTAAATTTTTTATATACAATTCAGAATTTTAAGATAATAAATTTATAACTTAACAATGTTAAATTTTCTATGTAATAGTATTAGTAGTTGTGCAACCATGTTATGCAAAACCTGTATAGCTGGACAATGGCGACCAATTTTTTGACATAAGAGAGGCAACTTTTTTCCTATTCCCGTAATCAGATTTGTGTGCATCTTAATTGGTTTTGGCTAGATTGAAGTGTTTTATTTAATCAATTGGGTGTGGCATTGACGTCGTGTAACATCTTGACGAACGACGTGTTAGAGAATTGGGAAGAGACCAATTTAAATGGGTGAATGGAAAATGGTAGCATAATTAAAATTTGGGGCTTTGGTTATATGGGCTTTTTCATATTGTTTCCATATTATGAAAATGTGGTACCACATTGATTAGCACACAATGTTTAGACAAGTATATAAGGGATTACAAGTCTAAGCATTTGTAAGCTTGTGGAAAAGGGGGAAAGCTCTTCGTGCGCTCCGTCTGTCCGACCGGATACTTGGGATGAAAATTACCAAGACTACAGATGGTTATGCTCTTCCCCAAAGTCATTATGTTGAAAAAATACTAGACAAATTCGATAAGGGAAGCAATGTCATTGCAAGAACACCGATAGAGGTGGTGTCAAGTCTGTGTAAAAATCATGGAGATAGTGTACAACAACTACATTATTCTAGAGTTATAGGCAGTCTAATGTACTCATGGACTATACTAAACCAGACATTGCAAACTCGGTAAATAGATTATTAAGGTATATGAGTAATCCTAATGATGAGCATTGGAAAACGATAATCCCGAGTCCTTAGGTATCTAAGGTATATGGCCAACTATGGATTATATTATACGAGACATCCAGCCATCCTTGAAGGATATTCAGACACAAATTGAATATCAGACTCCAAGAATATAAAATCTACAAGTGGATATATTTTTGTTATTGGAGGGGCTGCGATCTCGTGGAGATCATGCAAGCAAACTTGCATTGCTAGATCAACTATGGAATCAGAATTCATAGCATTAGATCTGGCAACTGAGGAGGCAGATTGGCTTCGAAGTTTCTTGGAAAATATTCCAGCATGGACAAAACTAATGCCCCTAATTAGCGTACACTGTGATAGTCAGTCAGCTATTGGTAGGGCACAAAATAATGTGTATAATAGAAAGTCTAGACACATATGTTGTAGACATAAATCTGTGAGAACATTATTGAGAACGGGCGTCATAACCTTAGATTATGTGAAGTCTAAAGAGAATATCGCAGATCCATTAACAAAAGGTCTAACTAGAGACTAAGTTGAGATTTCATCGAGGAGAATAGGATTAAAGCCTATAAAATGACCTTATCCCATGATGGTAACCCAACCTGGATTGAAAATCCCAAGCTGCAGGTTCAATGAGACAACCGAATTGTGAGGCTAGGGTCAACCATAGTACTCGGGAAATTGAGTTTCCTAACTATTCCTATGATGAGAGAGTAATAGACCTATCCATGGGAAGGTTAAACTTTGAGCTTTTAATGATCCTTATACTTCAAGTATATAAGTAGAGTATGGCAGAATACTCTTTATAAGAGATCACCTATATCGAATGTAAAGGGGCCACTTCTATGAGATGAGTTAAGGGCTAAATCTCTAGAGCATTCAATAAAGTTTCCAAGGTAGTTCAGGGCCAAAATGGACAACAACGAAAGAACTGACTAGTGGTTTGAGAATAAGTTATGTGAGTACCTTTGTTTTGGTATACACAAAATGTTGAACAGTTCAAGGCATCGCGTCCACTGGTTGGCAAGTATATCCAAAGGTATTTCACTAAGGAAGGTTCAAGGTTTTCAACTACCTATTCTGATGCAACAAATTCTCACAGAAATCCAAATTGCATGTAGCATTGATAGGCTTAGAGTATAGGCCAATTTTTCATTCATGTGGGGGATTGTTAGAGAATTGGGAAGAGCCCAATTTAAATAGGTGAATGGAAAATGGTGGCATAATTAAAATTTGGGCTTTGGTTATATGGGCTTTTCCATATTGTTTCCATATTATGAAAATGTGGTACCACATTGGTTAGCACACAATGTTTAGATAAGTATATAAGAAATTATAAGTCTAAGCATGTGTAAGCTTGTGGAAAAGGGGGAAAGCTCCTCGTGCGCCATCCGTTTGTCCATTCGACCAGCTCGGCTCAGCTTGCATGCATACACGTACGCGTGCGCCTGTCTCATCCTATCCCTACTCGGGCTCGGACTCGGGCTCGGGCTTGGGCTTGCGGGCTTATGGAATTGTGGGTTTGTGAGAATTGTTCCAGTTCTAGGGCCTTCTTTTTCTGACTGGCCTGAACCTGCTTAAAGCCCAAACCTCATTTTGGACTAAGCCCGATAGGCCCATTGTTAGAAAGTTTCTATGGCAGGTGGCCTCGAGTTTGGTAGGAATGAATGCTAGCCATTGATTCGAGTTTGATAGGAATAAATGCCAGCCGTTGATTCGAGTTTGGTGGGAATGAATGCCAGCTATTGATTATGACTGTTGGAAGGTCTTAGCTGCCTATATAAGAAGTCTTCATCCAGCATTCCAAATCATCCCAAGCTCACACTCTTCCTGAGCTCTCTACTTCTCCCTCTTAGTTCATAGTTTTCTGTCCCATATAAGTGTTAGAGTTCTAAAGTTGCCTAAGGTTCGAAAGGTGTTCAATAGTGCTTCCTATTGTTCATGAGTTTGGGCGTTGTACCTTGGGAGCTCTATTACCCACAGAGGCCTTAAGCATATAGGTAGGTAATAAGAGTTTAAGGGCACACGGTAAAATTGTGGCCTCGTCCAGGATTTAAATCCAAAGTTAAATCCTGTCCAAAAGTTTTACACACTTACCTGCAAGTGTGATCGTGAGAATACTCTAAACTTTTCTCTTGTCTTTGATTTCATTACATTTAACAGCAATTTGTTGACATGACCTTCATTAAGCATTAATCGTTAACAAAGTATTTTTATCAGATTTAAATTCAAACCCTATTCGAATTGCAGCCTTTATATGTGTACTACTAGTCGAGTTGTTGGATAAATCAAGTACTCTCCCAACTCCTCTATTATGAGCACACATGTACGAGCGGATCTACACAACAAACTACACATAGTTGTAAAAGCACAAACAACAAAAATAACAAAAAGATAATTTATTTGGTTACGTGGTTCGAGCACACAATGATCTACGTCTAGAGACTTCAAGTCAGAAGAGATTCATTATATCCTTGAACTATAATC
>SOPF01028175.1:8081-88806 GCA_012979155.1 Hypericum perforatum
TCGCCCCTTACGGGCCAGATCGGGCCTTCGACAGTTAGCCCGTGACATTGGGTCCCGGCTTCCCCGTCTCTATCACTTTTCAGTCTCTCTCTTAAAAAAATGCTTTATTTTCTATAGAATTTTGTTTTTTAACATCTATAAGAGTTAATATATAGCTTTTTCCTCTTTCAAAATCTCGTTATAAAAAAAGTTGAGTTAGTTAAAAAATAGGGTAAACAATGTTGATGGTCTCTTACTTTTAATGATATTTTGTACATGGCCACTAAGCTTAAATTTTTACCTTCTATTGTCACTGATATATTTTAATTTATCCAAGTATTGTTAAGGTCCTTGTAATTTGAATATCATTATACTTTTGGTTCACTGATGGCATAATCAAACTTTTTTTTTGGTGAATTGCTTACATTGAAATGTCCAAAATGCCCCTACTAGAAAAATATTGTCCTTCCCTCTTCTTCGTTGTGACTCATCATCTCTTCTCTCTCTCTTCGTCATTTACGGGGAGAACCATCGAGAGAATCGCAAGAAGTAACCACTTGATATTTTTTCGGGAAAATTAGGCTAAGGTCCCTCTACTTTGAGGATTCAACTGGTTCAGTCCCTCAATTTTGAAAACTACTCTATGAGTCCTACTATTCATAATAACCGAACTTTTTAGTCCCTAAAAGTCAACATATTATTTTTTATGACCTTTATACCCCTCTTTTAAAAAATCAATCAAAACCCAAATCCAAATCAAACCAAACCCAAATAAACCCAAACCCAACCCAAAACTCCCCCTGAACTCCATTCTCTGCTCCACCTTCTTCTTCTTCTCGTCGGCGATATATTTATTTATTTTCTCGTTGGCAGTACACATGGCAGCTTAGGGAAGAGGTGGTGCTCCAGCTGGAACTACAACCCCCCGTGGAACCAGTCCATCAACTTAGGGCATGAAATGTCCACCGTCCCCGCCATCTGCTTCTCGAACTAGTCGTTCCCCTTCGGCGAGCTCCTCCCAAATAAAAATCATAATAAAATAAATACAATATGATGGTTTCTGATGCGAGCAAAAAGAAGGCCGCACAGAAGAAGGTTGTTGTGGCGACCAAGCGAGGAGTAAAGGTAGTGGCTGCGGCAACCTTGAAGTCTGCCGAGTTGTAGAACGAGAACGTGGATAGCCTATCGAACGGTGTCGAGTCGATGGTGATATCAGACCAGAATTTTATGAGTGTCCTCTGCTCCCATCCTCTCTCGTGCTGTATTGAATTTTATTGAGCTTTTGATTAGGTTTAGGAATTCTATGTGTAATTGAGATTTGGGGAATTTTTTATTGGATTGGTTGCAGATTGAGTCTCTGTCAGTTACTTTTCACGAGCACAAACTCGTTATGGATTCGATACTGGAGCTTAACTATGGCAGGTTTGGCATCGGTTCTTATTTAATTAGGATTTTGATTGTAGTTTTGGGGAGATGTCGTGCTCGGCAAATGACTCACCGCAAATGACTCCCACTCTCAGCACCCTCCCTACCGTCCGGCACTGTCAGTTTATCGTCCCGCCTTTCAGTCGAAGAAGCAGCCAGAGTACTGCCACACGAACTTCACCCTCTACTTCACGAACTCGTTTTGGTCTGATGCTGAGCTCCACCGGTACTCCTTCTCGACGAGGAAGAACTGTCTGTGCGACTTCAACAAGGGTGTGATGATCATCGATTTGGTTCGGTGGAGGCGGGGGAACTTCTGGAGCTAGCTCGATAGGTGGATGCACGTCTAGAAGAAGCACTAGATATATGCACTTCTGGTGTCTGCAACTAGACTCTGGGAAGCTAAGGTTTGTTTTGATTTGAGTTTTGATTTGATTTGGTTTTGGTTTGATTTAGGTTTAGGTTTGATTTGGTTTTGGTTTGAAGGGTATAAAGGTCATAAAAAATAATATGTTGACTTTTAGGGACTAAAAAGTTCGGTTATTATGAATTGTAGGACTCAGAGAGTAGTTTTCAAAATTGAGGGACTGAACCAGTTGAATCCTCAAAGTAGAGGGACCTTAGCCTAATTTCCCCTATTTTTTCTCTTGACACTTCATGTGAACCTAATGAGCTTGGTGGCTTTTCAAAAGGCGTTTTCATGTGGGAAAGACTGTTAGTGGCCATTTTCTAAGTATTAGGTTACGTGTAGTCTCACGACCATTGAATGGTCTTTTTAGTGAAAAAAAAAGTTTGATGGCAACTAATTTTGGAGCGTCCTCTAACTCGCCTAACGCTGTCGTCATCCTCTCTCTATTGAGAGATGCAGGCGAGGACTCAACATCGGCTTGTGGGGGTTGTGTCGGGATGCCTTCTGCTTGCTGGAGACGGATTTTTCTGCTTGTCGGCGACGGAAGAAGATCGAAAAGATTAAAGATGAAGGAGTAATGATGAACACTAATTAAAGGACCAAAATGAACCCCAAAGATCGCTTGAGATCTTTGTGCTTGCCGGCGACGGAGCCATTGTGAGAGTTGACCAAGAGGAAGGAAGAAGAAGTGATGTAGTTGAACCTCTCTATAGAATCGTCAATCCGTTGATTATGAGAATATTGAAAAATACGACAAAATTTTGAAATGTTGATCTAACTAAATATGATAAACGAAGACAAGAATAATGAATCTCATAAATTTAAACACTACAAAATTTCAAATCATTGATCTAACGAAATATCGGAAACGAAGATAAACATAAAGAAATCCACAATTTTTAAATAGTTGAATCATATCGTTGATCTAACGAGATATTAGAAACAAAGACAAAAATAAAGGAATCCACCGTTTTCAATTATGAGTTCAACTAACTATTGTAATAGATCATATATCCTATTTATAAAGAATCAAAAGACACCTATTAACTCTAATCAAAATAGAAATAAAATTCATAATATTAATTTAAAATATAACAATAATTAATACATATAACTATAATCCTTATCTTCATAATTCTCCCTCACGAATTTGGTGCCGTAGTCACTTTAAGATCTTCGTACTCAATCTATTTAACTTCTTCAAATTGAATAATGACACGTGATATCTTCCATTTCATCTCAACAAATATCTTGAACATAAGCGATCACGAATATTCTCCAAACTGAAGACTACAAATTCATATCTTTGGATAGATCTTTCAACATCTTTTAGGTTGTGCCACAAGTTCAACAATAGAGAACTCCCAAGATATGCAAATTTTTCAATGCCGAGAAAATTAATGTGCTCAACTTCGTAAGATTGGTGCATGGGTACAATCTCATCATCAAAACTCCAGTATCAATAAAAATTGCACGTGGATTCATGTTAGCATCATGAATAACACAATATCGTCAAACATCTCTCTCAAAAAAGATAATGGTGTTTCAAATTCATTAAAATATTCTCCATCAAAGGAAGCTTCACCAAACTCACATTCATTTTATCGATATAAGTCATAATTTGCTTACCACATTATGTGAAGCAAACTCACCTTTGTCATTCTAGTCCTCTTCACCAAAGTAGGAGTGAAAAATTGGTTGATCGTTATCTACAAAATGATAAGATAGAAAATGATCCCTTTCATGGAATGGGTCAAAATCATCATCATTAGATGACTAATCGATAAGAGGCAACGATGAATCACAATGCACGTGGTGTATGGTCATTGGTGTGGCACCATTTTGAATAGTCCATACGTGCAAAAAAATCAAGATCTTGTCTTGATTTTATTGAAGGATAACAAAATGTTGCGACATACTATCCAAGTTTTGCTCCAGACGAGTGTGAACAATCATCTTTCATTGAGAACCATGCCGTAAAGGTAGACCTAACCACGGTTCGAATTCGAACGAATTTAAATTGAATTAGTTCAAATTTGAATTATCAAAACATTAAACCATATTCAATTCATCCAAAGACAAATTGAATACAAATTATAAACCTTTGTAATCGAATTAAATCCGAATTGAATTCGAATTGAATCCAAATAAAATTTAAATTAAATTCGAATTAAATCCGAATTAAATTCGAATTGATTCTTAAAGATTAAATATTTAAAAAAAATTAAAAAAACTAAGGAATAAATGTTTAATATTTTTTGAGAAAAAAATAAACTATAGTTTGAGTTTGTACTTAATGCGCCAAAATAAGTTGTTACGATTTAGGGTTTAAGAGTTTCATGATTTAGGGTTTAAGAGTTTACAGTTTAGTATATAATTAAGTTTAGGGTTTAAGATTTTAGGATTTTAGATTTGGGGTTTAAATTTTATGATTTAATAAATAATTGAGTTAGAGTTTTAGGATTTTAGGATTTAGAGTTTAGGATTTAAGATTTAGTAAATAATTGAGTTTGAGATTGTTTTACACCAATATATAGTATATACAAATTTCAATCAAATTCAATACGAATTTAACTCGAGTCAAATTCGAATTAAATTCACCAGTTTGATGAATTATAACTTTTTAACCAAATTTAATTTATACTATTACAAATTCGAATCAAATTACTAATAAATCGAATTATATATGAATCGAACTGAATTACGAATTGGATTCAATTCTTGGCAGGTCTAAGTGGAGGCATTTAAAGGAGTGTTGACGATCAAATAAGATAAAAATTATGAATTTCAAACTTTCTACTAAACCAATTTGCAACTTCTCAAAATCAAGTGGGACCAATCTGTCAATTCACAAAATTATTTGGGGTCATTCTATAACTCCACTCAGTTGTTAAATCAATCCAAATCCCAACTCACGCTGAAACCCTAGAGAAAAGGGAAAAAAATATCAAACTAAACCAATATGCGAGCCGGGCTATGACAAGTGGCTCCCTTTGGACAGGGCAGAGGACGGGGATAAGATTCGGTCATGGATGTTAAAACTAGTGCAACACGGTGCTGGACATTAAAAAACGGGGGTGCGTGTGTAATAAAGGAAGGGGCGGGCTGCAATAAAGAGAGGCGCGCGGATTAGAAGAGAGATTAAATGAAATGACAATATTTAATTATCTTATTGATCGATAAATGACAAATTTAATTCTTCTATTGATCACAGTCAATTACATAAACAAAAAGTTTGAGTGGTTTGCCAGTATGTTCAAGTGATTTTGTCAAACCATTTGAATATACTTTGCGAAAATACTTGAACATACTCGCAAAACTACTTGAACATTTATAGGACATTTGGTCGGTAATTTAATGGTCGGTAATTAATGGTTGGTAATTAATTGTCGGTAATTATGGTCGGTAATTAGTGGTCGGTAATTCACTCATATTTCTCTCCCTTTTCTTCATTACCCGCGCGTGTCCCCATTTTTGTATGTCCAGGATAGACCTGGAGATGACGTCTAGGACCGAATCCGGTTCCCAAAGTACGGTGTTTGAGAGTCATCCGTTTCGCACAGGTTATTAAAGTTTTAGAATTTGTAAGAAAGTACTGATACTCAAAGCATATGTAATTATTCAATAAAAATTGGTGACGTTTGTCATCTCGACAATCGCTCCGTACAAAAATCTCAAAACCAACAAACCCTTCAAAATAGCTTTCTTCCCCTTGCTTCGACCGTTCTAAACACTAGAATTTCTCCCATTTTATAAAATGGCGACGGCGGACATCTCGAAGGCAGCGTCAACTCCCCCTCCTCGACGTTGATCATGGAGCTCTATCTCAAACCAGCCTCATTGTCAGTGAGTTCTCGTGCCGCAAGGTGTGACCCAAGTGACCATATATGATTAAATATCATAGATCAGTGATCATAAAAAGTATAATAATAATTTGGTGACCATGGGCAAAGAAGTATTAATTGTTACTGATCATGGATTTTGTTTAAAAGTATTAAAGTAGGTGCATTATATTCCATAATGGGAACAATTTATTTAAAATAGTATATACGATTTTTTTATGGGGAAATTAGGCTAAGGTCTCTCTACTTTGCTGATTCAACTGGTTTCGTCCTTACTGTTTAAAAACTATTCTTTAGGTCCTACTATTTATAATAATCAAATTTTTTAGTCCCTAAAAATCAACATAAATTTTTTTATGACATTTATACTCCTCTTTTAAAAAATCACTCAAACCCAAACCAAAATCAAAATAAATTCTAACCCAGATAAACCCAAACCCAAAACTCCCCCTCTGTTCCACCTTCTTCTTCTCGTCGGCGGTATATTTATTTTTTAATTGCCGCAACAAGCCGTTTCCTTCTTCTCTGTTCCACCTTTTTATTGCCACCTCATAATAAAAGTGTTCCACTGGAACAACAACTGTGGGAACGACGGCAGTGCCTACTCGAAGAGGGAGTGGGAGATCCAGGGGTCGTGGAACCGGGCGTAACGGGGGATTAGCGAGGCGTAGAGGGAGATGGTGGAAGGGATGAATTTGGTGACGATGGAAATGGCGTGGAGCTGCTTGGTTTGGAAGAGGGATTGGGAGTCCGAGACCAAGGAGAGGAGCTGCTGGCCGTTGGCAGTTAGGGTCGTGAAGCACCGTGGGATTTGGGAGGGTCCACTTGGTACCTGCCGGAGAAGAAATGATGGCATATAGTAGAGAGAATGTCGTGTGCCCGCCAGCTGTTTGATAAAATGGAGCTAGAAGGTTGAGGCTCGGTCCAGGACGGGCTGGGCCAAGAGGAGGAAGAGGATTTTTTGTACGTATGAGGTTGATACGACCGAAGACCATCACGGGGTAGAAGGTCGAGTGTTGGTAAGAGACGAGGAACCTCGCGATGGTGTCGAATTTGAGTTTCCATTCATAGAATACAGATGTTATCGAGTTGAATAGCTTCGACAACACGACGAAGATCGGGATGTGCTAAAGATCAGGGTCGTGGTTGAGGGAGTTAACAGCGAGGTGGGAGCCGTGGTGGCCAGATCGTTTCCTCACCAGAGTACTATCACCACGACTACTATCACCATCGACGGGTCGAACCTCCATCCGTACTGCTCTGGCACCATTATCGTCTATGCTATTAGCCACGGTTATAATGTTTCTTATTAGTGTTTTGTTTTGGGTTTAGGTTTATTTGGGTTTGGGTTTGGTTTGGGTTGGTTTTTTAAAGAGGGGTATAAAGGTCATAAAAGAAATTATGTTGATTTTTAGGGACTAAAAAGTTCGATTATTATGAATAGTAGAACCCAAAGAGTAGTTTTTAAACAGTAAGGACGAAACCAGTTGAATCGCCAAAGTATAGGGACCTTAGCCTAATTTTCCTTTTTTTATTCCTTATTGTTTTGGACTTTTGACCTAACCATAAACAGATTGTGCCAATACCCTTTTGAAAGTGAGGTAAAATTTTGTACGATAAAAATCTTCTTTTTCTTAGCCGTTAAAGTTGGATTCGGACCGTGATGTTTCCATTATAGATCAAAACAAAGTCTAAAATTGACGTTTCTGGCATTAATTTCACACTGAATTCGACGTTAGACTATCTCCATTCATGATATATGCAAGCCAGGTCACCAAAAATATAAATAAGTAATTTTTTTAAAAGAAAAAATAAAGAAAAATTTTTTTGGTTGAGTTGAGTCATTAACGAAGATAGTTTAGGTTTTAAAGGTAATTTTTATATCACAATTAGACTCACAAGAACTTGAAATTTGAATTTCCTTAAACAAAACAATACATTTTGATATCAAGCTAAATTCTAATTTGCAATTTAAGTTGGGTTGTTAAGTTGGTTATGTTAAAAAATAATAATTATTAGAAGATTTTGGGTGGACTCTGAAACTTCATATCCCAAATTCAAATAGTACTTTGAATATGTCGCTCTTCTTAATTAGTAAGTGAGACGAACAAACAAAATATTTTACTTGAATTTATTTTTCCTTCTGGATTTCATGTTCTGTGGGCAGTGGCGGAGCCACAGGGAGAGTGGGGTCAATTGACCCCACTTATTATTTATTTTATTTGATAATTAGTATATTTTTTACTCTATGTCCCCATCGAAATTATAAATTGAACCCACAAAAAATTTATCTACATATAAATTATAATTAAATCTTAAAAAATTTAAAAATTGACCCATACTAAAAAAATTCTGGCTCTGCCCGTGTCTGTGGGTCTCCCATGATTGTTCAAATTTGCCACTGGTTGATGCTGGAGGAGTTTCTTCCTCCAGATATATATCAGATATATATTTACTTTCACGTTTTTATTGAATGAGCTACTTAGCTCTCCTGATACCCACACACAAAACTTCAGCTTAGGTTATGTTATAGGCTATAGCTAGCTATTGGCCAATGAGAATTGCCTTAAGTTGTAATGCATGGTAATCTAATCTTACTCAACTGAATTAGTTTGTAAAAAATAAGATCTTCCTCTCTATGTAGGCCAATTATTTGACCAATATATATTTGTGAATTCATTATGTTGGCTTGTAAGTTATGAAGTAAATGCATATATTCTAACATGTTATGCTTATAAATTGAACCCGCAAGTATTCACTGCACGTCGACAAAATTAAAGCTCGTGTAATCTTGTTCCGCGATGAACTTATTTAAATAACGTGTTGGAATTGACCTTATAACTAGTTGCAACCATAATGAATTTATTCGCCATCTCACAGTGTGTTGTATGGCAAAATGGTGTGTGTGTAAGCTAATATGGTGTCAATATTTGCATGTATGGGAAACAAGATTCAAGATTGCACTTGCTCAAATTACTCAATACATTCCAGGTTCTTCATAAGGTCTCAACCTGGTGAGGTGGCTGCCAAATCCTCCAAGTGGCTTCACGGTAGCTGACATCTGTAGCTTTTATTTCCAAGATGTTTCATTTTACCTCTCTTCCACGGAACATGTGTCTTAAATCGACACTAGCGTCGGATTTTTTCATGATAGTTGTTTTAAGGAATTCTTAGGTGTATCATGTGTCTTGTCTTCCAGCATTAGGTGTTGTCCATTTAGTTGTACTTGTTTCGTCTCATTATTACCGGAGGTATTATTTTCGTATCATGGTTTTTTTCACCAAATTTTGTCATGGTAACGTTTTGACGTGCCTTATGACCATGTGGCTGTGTAAATATCACAAATGATATTAACGGGTGTATGTACTCATATGAAGTTGTCCCAATAGGGAAGCTCTTTTATGCGGTATGTACTTTGTAATACTATCTCTTTTTTGATAAGTTTTATGTTTTCTATTAGTCTTTATAATACTATCTCAAAACTTTTAAATGCTATATAAGCCCTCCTGTCCCTTTACCATATCATGAAATAAAATTTCAATATGGTACATATAGCTAGGTTCCTTTCGATTCTCTGGTAAGTTTTTGGGTAGGTATCATAACGTATTGCTTTCACCTAACGTTGCTTTCAATTTGCTGACGAAAATGCAGTACAAATTGAACTAAATATAGCCTTTGTTCCCTTTTTAAGGGAGATATAGACTTTCTTTAACTGATTCAAGCAATGTGGTGTTGTCTTTTTGTGCCCTATCTACGAAGCTAGAAGAAAAACCTAGCCAGCCTTCGGACAACATTTGATGCTGTCTTCGTTTTAATAAACGGGAGCATCGAATCTGAGAAGAAAAACTCAAGGGAATAATCCACGGATTTGTCTGGTAAGAGGCAGCGAGATGAGCTTTTCTAAATATATAATTAAATAAACCTTTTTAAATGCCTTTCGTCATTTAAAAATTCCTGACTCGTACGTCGAAGATTCGAGGATGGATTTTAGTATCGAGCCATAGACAAAACACAAGATCTTGCAATATTGAATAGATATTCCGATTAATTTGTGATCGCAATAGTTGAATACAATTAATTATCTTTTATGCCACAATACGAAGTTAAAATTTACAAAATTATTTTAACAATGATTTGATACTTACATATATGTTATTAAGTAATTTTTATAGTTACTACATGCTTAGGGTTAGTGCTTTCTCTATCTAGGTTTGTGCTAATATAAATATATAATGGCTAATAATTCGGCTCAAGAAAAGAGAACTAGCTCAGCTGAGCTTCTTTGTGATTCTAGCTCAAGTCGATGTTGACTAGGCTGGAAGCGACTTGAGTGTAACTTTCGCAATCCTTTATTTATAGGCTCTAAAAGTCTAAACTTTGAAACGCGGCTCCATTTGTACAACTTATTGCCCGTCTTTTCTATGTAATGACCCCACATCAGATAGAGATAGAAGACGTATAACAAACAATCACTTAATTGTTGAGAAATACTAGTCTTAGTTTAACTTGTATTTAAATTCAATTCTTGGGATATAAAATATTATAAAATATTTGTTTACAAAATCTTATCACATTTGAAAGGTCATATAATTTAATTTTAATTTTAATTAGTCGGTTTTAGTGTACAATACACCAAATATTATTTAAAAAACATAAAAGACTTGAACTGAATTTATGAAAAAGATTGTTGGGGAATACCTCATAATAAATACATATAATTATTTTAATGTGATAGAAATCTACGAATGTATGTGTTCAAATTTGGTAGAAAATTATTGTAATAATTTAAAAGACTAAAATTGTTTGGCTAAGAAAATATTCAGATATCATCATAATAAATCAGGATGCGAATTAGGAATTTGTGACCATAAGAGATCTAATGATTCAAACAAGTGGGAGCATTTTTTCTTTTGAAAATAAAAAAATGAAAAGAAAAAGAGAGGAGAGTTCGAGGAAGGAGAAGGTATAAGAGGTCAAAGCTCCTCCAATCGTCGACGAGGAAATGTAATAGAACACGGGAAAGTCCTCCGCAACAGCATAATAGAGCACGATAGAATTTTCTTTTGTCACATATTCAACTATTTAGAACAGTCAATCAAGACCAAATTACCTAAAGAAAATTTTGAAAAAAATAATATTTTGTTAAATTTTAGGGTAAATTATATCTGGCCATAATCAACATTTTTTTCAGCGAGAAGGCACGGGAAAAGATAATTATACCCTTACACTAAAAAAAACTCTCCTCCTTTCTTCTTTCTTCCTCCTTCCTCCTTTCTCTTTCTTCCTTCCTCTTCCACTTCCTCTTCCTCCTGCCAATAATAACTCATTAAAAGGAAAAGTACAAGAACCAACCTTGTCCCCTCTAGCGAACAAGACATGATCTTTCTCAAAATCTCTCAAATAAGCCACAGCGTCCTCCCTCTCCAGCCACTCCTCGCAGCTCCTCCCCAATTCCTCACCCTTCTTCTCCGAATACTCCAACAGGGACCGACCAGAGCCTGAGGAGTCAACAGTCAAGGAGGAGTCTACGGAGGGAGGCAACTTGTAGAACAAAGAATCTGCCAATAAAACCACATTCTTGGCCATATCTAAACGACCCAAGAAGGCCAACTTTGATAAGACGATCAACGCGACGAAGACAGGGAGAAAGGTCCCCCATTTCTTCTTGGGAGACAAAACTGAGGTCGACCCGTTTGAGGTGGGCAACCAATCGTCTTGTCCACTGGGGCTTAAACCTCGGAACCCTCTCAGATTCAATAGAATACCCATCAAATTTGCAACCTCTCTAATTACTTCCCTTCTATACCCAGAGAGAGAGAGAGAGTTGGCTGGGTTTGGTGGGTTTGGTGGGTTTTCGGTTTAGAAGGGTTTGGTTTGGTTATTTTATGTTCCTCTTCCAAATTTTCGGTCCAGATGGGTTTTGGTCTGATTTTAATCGTAATTCAAATTCCAAATTTTTGGTTTAGATGTTTGGGATTGGGAAAGTTTCTTGATTGAGGTGTTAATTTTAGTTTTGATTGAGTGTTAATTTTTGTTAACCTAAGATGGTTCCTTCTAAGTTATTATTGGTAGGAGGAAGAGGAAGTGGAAGAGGAAGGAAGAAGGAGAAAGGAAGAAGAAGGGAGAAGAGTTTTTTTTTGTTTTTTAGTGTAAGGATATAATTGTCTTTTCCCGTGCCTTCTCGCCAGAAAAAATGCTGATTCTGACATGAGGGGGGAAACTGTACAATTTGTTCAAACAGTAGGAATTTTTTAATCGATTTGCAAAAAATGGGGGTGTGAGCGTTAAATATGCCAAACTACAGGGGGCCAGATGTAATTTACCCTATATTTTATTATATTAATATGATTTAATTGTAATTTTAACACTCTAAATTATAAATTTCGTAACAAAATTATAACATATATATAATTATTTAATATTTGTTACTAAATATAGTCAATAATATTATTTATTTTAAATTGTTTTGACCGAAGATCAAACTAGTAGGACCAGAAAAAATAAAAACATACTGAGGTGCCATCCGCTTTGTTTTTTTTTATAAATATTATACAACCCCACTCATGCACGTATATCATGCTTATTCTAGAAAATGTTATCGTCATCAAAACTTTGATACATATGTTGACACATATGTGATATTTCTTAATGTAATAACACAAAAAATCATAAAACTTAATGTAGGTGACCTCTCTTAAATATTATTTTTACGTACTTATCTTGAGAACGGATTATATGGGGATTACTTTTCATGGGGATTATTTTTAGTCCCTTGGATGAAAATTTGGATCTTAAAATTTTAATCTGACGGTTATTATGCGTAAGGGTACAATGGGTATTAGACTAATAAATTAAATCTGTCATTATTTATTATTTCCTTATAACACCTATTTTTTTAAACAAAATGAATCAAATCCATTGATTTACGTGAAAAATAACTCTCTCTCCTTAAATCTTGCTCCTCTCTCCTCTCAACTATTAAATGATTATTGATACTAACCCCAGCTCATAATCTCGCTGTTCCTCTCTCCTGGAAAAAGAATTAAATGATTATTAATTTAATAACAAATATTTAATCACCCTAGAATAAGAACGAAAATTAATATGATAAATTTTGCAATGACACAAACATTGGCTAACTATGGTACCGAAATTGGATAACTGTGGTACCAATATTATAGATAATAGTACCAATATTAAAGAACAGATGTACCAATATTGACGAACCGTGTACCAATATTGACAAACCGTGTACCAATATTGTTAAAAAAGGTACCAATTGATAAAAAAATGTACCATTATTGTGACAAAGGTACCAAAATTAAATGACAATGGTACCACTATTAACGAAAGAAAGTACCAATGTTAAAGACCAGAGGTACTAATATCTGGACATATGTATTACCACGACTCTGCAAATTAGCGGACAATTATTCTTGGTTAACATAATCGCACGGGGATGTGGCATTGACTTACCTTGGTCTTCGACTTCAGGAGCTTCCTCCTATTTAAAATAATATTTCTGCTTCCTAATTTCCACGATGACTAAAGACATTAAGGGAATCAGATTGGAAGAACCCAAATTTGTATTTCGGAGGCTTGGAATTGTTTATTTCAATTTCGGTTTGGGTGGTTTGTTTTTTTTTGTTTATCGACAACGATCGGCGGCAAGGCAATTCTAAGAGAGTTTTTTTTGTTGTTTATCGACGACGATGGGGAAGGATTTCGACGGCGGTGGAAGGTGTGTAATGGTTGGTAATTATTGATAATAGAGAGCAAATTTAGGAATATTTTAAAAAATTAAATACTAGATAAGGAAAATAAAGATAATAGCTTGATTTTAGGGATTAGATATTCTCTCTTTTAATGCTCTCTATTTTTGTGTAAATAAGTAAATACCATTATACCCTTTTAGAATATAATCCCCATGGTGGGGATTACATACTAATCCCAATCTAATCTGAACTCACTTATCTTGGACTTTTGTTCCCATCCGATGGAAAGGTGCGTGGAATGTGCGCAGGCAGATGATAGAGAGAGTAATTCTGCGATGACTATCATACTTTCTAGTAAAGAAAGAAGTAATTAATTAATGGGATTCTAGCTATTAGTTCTACTAATTCATGATGTCTTCCTAATTAAACTGACCACCTCAACCCTAATAGGGTTCTGACTTAATTGCAAAAAAAAGATACATTTTGGTAGAAATTTACTTTAATATCTTATAGTTTATCCTATTTCTTCACCATTACTCTTTGAGTTAAAATATTTGAACAAGTGACAAATATTTGTGGAATTAACACTCTACTATTTGATAATTTTTCTTTTCAAAAAATACCTCCAAGTATAATCGAGAAAAAAATAATTTCAAATTACCTGTCCAAATAAATCAAAAAATATATGAAAATACTCATTTATCACTCTTGTGATATTTTCATATTTTCTGGTTTATATTTATATTTTATTTTTTTGATACCTATAGGTATTTATGTATAAAATTTTTACTTAAGTAGCGGAATATGAATTTAAGAAATTATCACTTCGTCCACATTTTTAAATCACATTAGATTAATGTGCAAATAAAAAAATAAAAAAATTACATAAGTTCACTCTTACTTAAAATTTAATTTAGTATGTACGTACACAGATGGCAATGAATATTTTGTATCTGAATTATATATTAAAAATTTTTTACAGATACAAACTTAATTTCTCGTATTTTGTTTTCCAGTAGCAAGGTGTTCAATAAAATGGTATCTTAAATTTGCGAGATAACCTCTCAAAGATTTTAAGTTAATTCATTCTTATGAGAAACGATCGTTAATAAAACTTAAATGGAAGGAACAGGTAGACTAGAAAATTTTAAAATGAATCCTTTAAAATTATCTGTATTAATTAACATTTTATGATAATATTCCAAACAGCCATAATACTATATAACTGAATATGTTTGTGAATTCTTATATGAATTCTGTTGTAACTCTAATTTTAGAGATCTAAGAAAATAAAAAGTTGGGAAATTGCACTATAATCCATGTAGTAAAAAATGCATTAAAGGAGTTATATTATGAATTATCTAATTATGGATGTTATTTTCAAATGGCACGTTATTCAAATGGTATATTATAGGTTTTAATGAGGCACGTTATAGGTTGGTTAATCTTTGGCCTATAAAATATAGATATTGATCTACACATATGAGATATTAATAAAAGCTCTTCTTCCGTTCTTCTACTATCTTTCTCTACAATTATTGTTATTGTCTAATTTGATAAAGTTCATAACACGTTATCAGCACGAAACTCTACCACGTTCTCAATACCGTCTTGATAAGATCGAGATATAACATTGTAAGTAATCTTTACAATTTCTATTTAATTCTATTAAGAATATTTAATCATGCCATGTTATAAAATCGTGCCTATTGCATCATGTAATTCTGTGCATATAATATTAATTAGATTAATGATTTATTATGTAAAAATTGTTGTTACAAGATTTAATTATAGAGTTAGAGGCCGAGGTCGTGGTGGTGGACCGTGGACGTGACAATAATCGTGGAGGATATGGTTACCATGGTGATAATTTTAAGTGCTCATCTGGCCACCTGAAGTGGGAAAACAAAGAGCAAAAAGCTAGAAAAGATGGTGATAGTGGAGTGAAAATTAAAAATTTGTGCCATTGTTGCGGCTACAAAGGTCATTGTTCTCGCACCAATTGTGCACCAAAGCATCTTATTGAGCTTTATCAACAATCGTTTAAAAGCAAAGGAAAAGCCGAAGCAAATTATGTCAATGATGATGGTGGCACTGGGATTATAAATGTGGAGAATAACATCAACTTCGGACAAAATGACTTCACTTATTTGGATGTTATTTCTTTTTGAATTCAATATAACGTTCCTTTAACTTTTTATATCATGTTTTGTTCTTCAATTTAATATAAATATTTCTTTCATTATGAAGAGTATGGAATTGGTTCAAGTTGGCTCATCTATCAAAGAGCAAGATTTGTGTTTAGCAGACAGTGGCATAACGCACACAATACTTAAGGATGATAAATATTTTCTTCATTTAAATATGCATGAAGCCAATATTAGTAGCTACAACAAATTTAGTTGAAGGCTCTGGAAGAGCCAATTTATTTTTACCTGGAGGTACAATTTTTTACATAAATAATGTATTATATTCTCCTAAGTCTCAAAGAAATTTATTGAGTCTCAAAGATATACGTCAAAATGGGTATCATGTTGAGACAACAAATGAAAGAAATAAAGAATATTTGTTTATCACAAAAATTATTTCGGGAAAAAAGCGTATGTTGGAAAATTACCCGCTTATTCATCTAATTTATATCACACATATATTAGTGCACTTGAAGCACATGCAATCGTAAACTAGAAGTTTACTGATTTTACTATTTAGCATGATCAGTTAGGCCATCCTGGTTTAATTATGATGCGAAGGATTATTAACAATACATGTGGACACTCTTTAAGGAACCACAAGATTTTCCAATCTAATGAACTATCATGCATTGCATGCTCTTAGGGCAGATTAATAATCAGGCCAATCGCTAGCTAAAAACACGTATGAATCCATTAGATTTTTGGAACGTATACATGGTCATATATATGGACCTATTCATCCTCCATGTGGACAATTTATATATTTTATGGTACTAATTGATAAATCTACTAGATGGTCACATATATCTTTATTATCGACTCGTTACTTGGCATTTGTGAGACTACTAGCTCAATTAATTTAATTACTAGCTCATTTTCTAGATAATCCAATTAAGACTATTCGTCTCGAAAATGCTGGTGAATTTACTTCAGGAATATTTAATGATTACTGTACGACCATTGGTATAAATATCGAACATCTTATAGCTCATGTTCATACTCAAAATGATCTTCCCGAATCATTTATTAAACGAATCTAATTAATTGCAAGACCATTGCTTATGAGAGCAAAACTCCCCATTTCAGCTTGAGGACATGATGTTTTACATGCAGCAATATTCATTCGTATCATGCCAACAAATTATCATGAATTCTCCCCATCTCAATTGGTTCATGGTCATGAACTAAATATATCCCATTTGATAATGGTTGGATGTGCAATTTATGTTCCAATTGCTCTACCACAACATATTAAAATGGAACCCCAAAGAAGATTGGGAATATATGTTGGATTTGATTCTCCATCGATAATAAAGTACATTGAGCCATCTACTGGAAATATGTTTATGACATGATTTGCCGACTCTCATTTTGATGAATAAGTTTTTCCAATATTAGGGGGAGAAAATAAGCAGCTTGAAAAAGATATTAGCCAGAATGAATTATCTTTATGCTATCTAGATCCTCGAACAAAGCAAAGTGAACTTGAAGTTCAAAAGATAATTTATTTTCAAAATTTAGCTAATTTGCCAGACAATTTTGCTGACCAAAAGAGAGTGACTTAGTCACATATTCCAATTGCTAACGATCCTTTAAAGATTGTTGTTCCTAAAAGATGATCAATTATTGCCAATGAAGATAAAGCACAAATGAAATGTAGTAGGCCTATTGGTTCTAAAGATAAAAATCCTTGTAAAAGAAAAGGAGCAAATTTTAAAGATGGTCAAAATGAGGATATCTTTGACTCCCAAAGAGTCCCAAGTCAATTTTCATGTCAAGGAAGGGCAAACTATAGAAGAGTCACTTCTGACAGAAGATCAAGTACCTGAACATTTTAATAATCATGAGATCTCAATAAATTATGTTATGATTGGAGGAAAATGGAACTAAAATGAAGTTATCGTCGACGATATTTTAGCTTATCATGTAACACTAAGTATTGTGGAAGGTAAAAAAGATCTAGAACCAAAATCTATCAAAGAATCCATGCATAGAAAAGATTAGCCAAATTGGAAAGATGTAATGAAATTTGAATTAGATTTACTTGCAAAACGTGAAGTTTTTGGAACAGTAATTTGTACACCCAAAGATGTGAAACCCATAGGATATAAATGGATGTTTGTGCAAAAACAAAATGATAAAAATGAAGTTGTGAGATATAAAGTACGACTTATGTCACAAGGTTTTTCTCAAAGACCTGGTTTTTTGATATTTAATTAGTTTGACAATAAATAAAAAGTCAAATATGCGTCTAATGGATATTGTAACGGCTATTTATATAGTTCAATTGATAGTGACATTTATATGAGAATTCTTGAAGGATTCAAGTTAAACAAGAGTATACTCGATCAAGTTATGTCGATCATTATATGGATTGAAATAATCAGGGTCCATAAGGTATAATCATCTTAGTGACTACCTGTTACAGGAAGGTTATAAGAATGATCATATTTTTCTATGTGTTTTTATATGGAGATCTAGATCTGAATTTTGTTATAATTGTAGTTTATGTTGATGATCTCAATATCATTAGAACTCCTATAGAGCTTCAAAAGGCAGTCAATTATTTGAAAAATGAGTTTAAAATGAAAGATTTTGGAAAAATAAAACTATGTCTTGGATTGCAAATTGAATATCTTGAAGATGGAATTTTTATGCATCAATCAGCCTATATATCAAAGGTGTTATAGCATTTCAATATGGATAAAGCACACCCATTGAACACTCCAATGGTTGTAAGGTTGCTCAATGTGAAAAAAGATTCATTTAGACCTCGAGAAAATGATGAAGATTTCTTGGCCCTGAAGTACTATATCTTAGTGCAATAGGTGCATTAATATATATGGCTAGTCATACACGACATAATATATCATTCTCTGTTAATTTACTAGCAAGATATAGTTCTTCACCTACAAGAAGGCATTGAACTGGAGTCAAACAAATATTTTTTCATCTTCGAGGTACTATGGATATGGGCTTGTATTATCCAAATGTCTCAAAAACAGACATAATTGAATATACAGATGCAGGATATTTATCTAATCCTCATAATGGTCGATCGCAAACTAGCTATTTATTTACATGTGGAGGTACCGCTATTTCATAGCATTCTATGAAACAAACTATATCAGCCACCTCATCTAATCATTCAAAAATTAAGGGTCATTCATAGCCTAGAGTGTGTTTGGTTAAGATCTATTTCCAAATATACTCGAGAATCATGTCGATTACCTTTTCAAAAAAGAATATCTACGACCTTATATGGGGATAATGTTGCGTGCATTGCCCAGTTGAAAGAAGGCTACATTAGAGGTGATCGAACAAAACATATATCCCCAAAATTCTTTTTCACACACGATTTCAAAAGGATGGAGATATAATTGTTCAACAAATTCGTTCAAGTGACAATTTGGCAGATTTGTTCACAAAATTGCTGCCTGCTACAAGTTTTGAGAAGCATGTCCGTAATATTGGTTTGAAACGACTTAGAGATCTCAAGTGATGTAGAAATGAGGGGGAGATATTATTTTACGTTGTACTCTTTTTCCTTATCTACGGTTTTGTCCCAACGGGTTTTTCGAGTAAGGTTTTAATGAGGCACATTATTCAAATGGTATGTTATAGGTTTTAATGAGGCACGTTGTAGGTTGGTTAATCTTTGGCCTATAAATAGATATGGATGTACACATCTGAGATATTAATAAAAGCTCTCATTCCGTTCTTCTATTATTTTTCTCTACAATAAATATTATTGTCTAATTCGATAAAGTTCACAACAAGTTCAAGTTCTTGAAATTTTATGGGAAAATGAAAATAAGAAAGAAAAAGCACCGCTACAATATCATCTGCCCTCGTTATTTTTCAACTTAATAAAGTGTTTTAAATGGAGATAGTTTTCATTAATTAATTATAGGGGTCCATTTTGTACTTATCAGTAGGTTGGTTCCCAGAGGTCTCCCGATAATTAATGCGATATATATATATATATAATACTATATATTTTAGTGATAAAAATGGGTGAAATGAAGGGATTTTGTTTTTGTGTAGATATTACCAAAATAGCTTAAATGAGAATAATTTATCTATTTTATCAAAATGGACTTAACGGACAGCCACGTGGCCACCCATACCCTTCAATTTTCCAAAAACTTAAGTGGTGATACGTTGGTGGTGAGTGTTTGATTGAGTTGTAGTTTTTATTTGGGAAAAGTACAAAAAAATACTCTGTGGTTTTACCGTTCTCACTTGAGTACCTTGTGCTTTTTTGATCATAGAATAGGTCCAAGTTATGAAAATTTCCATCACGGACCGGTCATGATCTTCGATCCGCGTGTTTTTGACAAAACAGCATCGTTTTGACGCTCACGTGGCAGTCCATGTGGAAATGACGTGGCAGTGGTTAATTACCAAATTAGTACATGAATAATTTTTAGTTTTTTTAAAACACCCTCATTTTAATTTAAAAAAATTGGCAAAGAGAGACAAACATCATCTCCTTCACCTCGACAACAGCGGCTACAACCTAAAATCCTTCTCCAGCGTCATCATCTCCTTCTCCTTTAAGGCCAACGATTATCAATCTGGGAGAAGGAAATTGAAGAAATATGGATCTTACGAGCCCTAAAACCCTAGCTCGGTCCTAATTGAGAATTGGGATAAGGAAGAACTCCAATTCTAATTTTATAATTCCATAAGGAAACAAATCAAACCCGTCATATTCTATTCCTATATAAACCAAACAGGACGTCGTGTTCTGGTGGAAGCTGCCGTCATCCCAGACCACCCACGCGGAGGCCAGAGAGGCCTATCAGGAAGGCGAATCTTAGGCTAAACCAACCCCACGCAACCGAAACCCAAAAAAAACAACTGTTACTGAAGAACCACCACTACCAGAAGAAGTAGAAGAAGAAGCCGAAGATAGTGTTGACCCAGTTGGCCACAGGCCTGAGCTTGCTGGTCGGTGCAGCTCTGGTGAAGTCGGCATGGACTAGAATTCAATGGCGGGCCGCATCCCGAGGTGCCCGGCTTGTAGCGGCACTGGCTGGGTCTTATGCTTTTGCTCCGGATAGTCAGACGGGGACGATGTAGGTTGTCGGACTTGCTCTGGGTCGGGGAGGAGGTCGTTTAGGGTTTAGGGGAGGAGGTCATGCTTGAGTTGTAGTGGTACGGGTACGGGTCGACCCATCTCTGTTAGAATCTCCATCAGCCCACTCAATTATCCCCCTAATTAAATTAACATTTGTATTAGCTTATTCTTCCATGAGTTTTTCTTTTTGTGTATTTATTTGACGGCAGCAAGAAGGGTAGATGTTGAGGATGGTGAAGGAGAGAGGGAGGGCTATGAATGGTGAGGGAGAGAGAGAGAAAAGAGGATGGATTTTCTTTGTGTATTTATTCACGTACTAATTTGGTAATTAACCACTGCCACGTCATTTCCACGTGGACCGCCACGTGAGCGTCAAAACGACGTTGTTTTGTCAAAAATACGCGGACCGGAGATCAGGACCGGTCCGTGATAGAAATTTTCATAACTTGGACCTATTCTACGGTCTAAAAAGCACAAGGTAGCCAAGTGAGAATCGGTGAAACCACAGGGTAATTTTTTGTAATTTTTCCTTTTTATTTCGCATTGATTTTCCAAATCTATTCGCTAAACTCAAAAAATTATTTGAAATGAAAAGGATAATTTTCTGAATTTATGTGGTTTACTTAATCACCGTTTTAAGCTAGTTTTAAAATGAATATTTTAATCTTCATAATTTGTTTTAAATATACTATTCAGGAGCGTAGTCACCTTAAAAGTAGTGGGATCAATTAACCTCACGTAATTATTATTTTTTTAATAATTGAATTCATTTTTTAATATGTGTACCACTAAATTTAAGCATTGACTTCACTAATTCTTGAATCCCATAAGAAATAACTTTTATCTTGACCTATTTTTTTAGGCCCATATAAAAATATTATTATTTTTTACCTATTTTTGGTGGAAATAAATCATAATTTTTTAGACCCATATAAATATTATTATTAGAGTAAAAAGATGAGATTTAAAATTTTTAAAAGATAATATTGCCCCCATTCCTAATTTCTAGCTGTGCCCCTGATACTATTTAACCCTTGATAATATTATCAAACTATTATTGTTTTGTAATAAATTTTATCTTTATAATAAGTATTGTCTTCTCCGACTTATTTTTTCATTGTGAATTTCTACAATTTCAAATTTGATGACCAAAATAATTACATTGAGTATCTAGTCAATAACGACGATATCGTCGAGAATGAAGAGAAAATTTAACCTCCCTCTCACTCTCTCACCCTCCGGCCCTCTCCTTCCAGCCTCTCGTCTTCTCTCTCCACTCTCTCTCTGCTCCCCGTCGTCGCACTCCCCATTGATGATTTAAACAAATTACAAATCACACGGAACTCGAGACAATTATCTCAATAAAAAATTACCTTATTTGAAATTTCAGTCATAATCGATCACCTCTTAGAAAAAAACATAACAAATTAGGTATATAGTGGCCACGTGGCAGCCAACAGGTGGGGCCCACACCACTAATTCTTCGACTATTGTTTTTATTTTTTTAGTTATCAATCGTGGAAAATGTGTAAATTTGTACCTATTTAGAGATTATGATAGTATTTTTTTTCGTAAAGGACTATTATACTGTTGTTCTAAAAAAATATCTAATATTTTTCTTAAAAATAAATATTTCATATTGATATATATTTGATAACTCAAATTTCTAACCTCTTAATTAAACTAAAACAATTATATATTTATGCAACCTGGTTTACTAAGTCAATTACTTTGCCTCTAATTGCTGGCATAGGAGACTTGAGAATCAAAGTGTGAGATTTTGAGAGAGTTGTGAGTGGTTAGTCATAATTCGAAATTGGAGAAGAAATTAATTTTATTAAGAACCTTTGATTACATTAGGTATATCTATAAGGTTGTACGCGAATTAATTGAGGTGGTGAATGATGCGGTGATGGTGATATATACGTCTTTCGAAAAATTAATTTTACTTTGTCAAAAGGGTATGCACCTTCACTACACAAAGTGTTTTGAGATTCAAAGTGATATAAGGTTCAAACTCTAACAAGTTTGATGGTGTAAAAAATTTTTTTAAACAACCTGAGTCTTTTGATTTAGATTTTAATATAATACTAATTTTCAAAATATGATAAACTTTCATGACAATATTTAAGATTTAAACTGTTTAATCCGTAACTCGAACTTTTGTACACACATTTCTCTCATTCACAACGTAAAGATGCTTTCATGCACTCCAACAGCCAATGACGATTAAAGAAAATGGGGGATAATTTATAATGGAAAGAACCGAAAAGACGAAGAAATGTGTACAAAAGTAAAAGGCCAAATACTGAGGTGGCTATGTTTTGTGTGTTAGTGGCCGCATTAAGTAATTTTTGTGTGAAGAAAGTGGAACAAGCCTCCTTATGTGTTACCATCCTAGAACTACTCGATTAAAATAGAGAAAGTGGTAAAGCATTAGCAAAGAAAATATAGTATCAAATCCCAGTTTAATTTGTCCTATAGATCTGATTCTTCATTTTTAACATGTAGTCCAAAAACAAGGAATAAAGGAGCTCCTTCCATGGAGATAGCTGACAGGTGGCTTCTATATAATTTTTCTAACGGAAAAGTAAACATAGGTATCCTGTAGTTTTATTAATTATCACTTGGGTACCATGTAGCTTTTGAACCGGAAACCAGGTCCAACTTATTCCAATTTTCGTCACTAGCCAGTCCCGATCTCCGATCCGCATTTTTTAACAAAACGGTGTCGTTTCTTATCCGACGTGGCGGTTCACGTGCTAATGATATGTGTAGGTAAAATATCTATTTTAGTACTAAATATCTTAACAATTTTAAAGAACCATATCCCATTTCTCCTCCTCCCCTCAAAATTGGAATAAGTTGGACCTATTTTCGATTCAAAAACCACATGTTATACAAGTAATAATCAGTAAAACCACATGGTACCTATGTATACTTTTTTCTGTTTCTAATATTTTTATGACTATTGGGCCTTATCGAGAGAAGCCCTCGTAATTATTTCGAATTAGTAAATCTTAAACTCTAGTCTTTTTTAAGATAATTTTGAGTCTCTTACCATTTTTTATAAGTTCAATTTAATTTTTACTCATATTCATACCCTAATAGGATAGATATTTATATCCCTTGCTACATTCATAGATCCCCCTCCCTTGTTGTACCCAAATCCTTTCCCAAGAACGTATCTAGATTAGGTCTGAAGTAAAGGCCAAATTTTAAACCTTACGAAATGAATAGTAAACTACATGACATATTTTATTATTTAATATTGACATTTTTTTTTATCATATTGACATATTTTGCATGTAAATATTAACATATTTAAATTTTTTGTGAATTTTTTAAGGAAAAAATCGCAAATCATAAGATGAAGGGTCATATTGACATGTTTTGTATGTCAATATTGATATATTTTTTTGTGTCAACAATGACATGTCATCTTGCATATTTTCTATGTAAATTTCCAAATTTCTAAAAAAAAAATTATATATATATCAATATTAACATACAAATTATATCAATATTACATAATGACAATATTAAATAACAATATTCCAACACGATCCATTTTTATATTTCGTACAATTTATAATAATCTTCTTCGGTAACAATCCATCCAATAACAACTCTCTTATCAAAAATTATATTAAATTCTCAGATCCAGAGATATTAAATTACTTTTTGTTTATTTTGGTAAGCAAATGAATTTTATTTGCAACACGGTGAAAATTAAATTTGTCTCTTTATGGGCAATGCAGGGCCCCACAGCACATGCTTCCACCAATCCCCACGTTAAAAGATGGGCCCGCATGAAAATTTGCGGGACCCATCCCTTCATTTCTCCATCACTTATTTCCCTTTTCTACTTATTTTCTGATGAAAGGTAATCCAAGCCCTTTCTGTTTCACAACCGTTGCCACATGATCTCATATTTTCACCTATAAAAGTTCAACCAAATGTATTGTGGATTGGTGTTGTGATTGATAAATTTTGCCCTTTCAGATTTTTTAATTCGTACGCAAAAAAATTCCATCAATTTCCAGTATCTGCCAAATTTTCGATTACAGATTGGGGTGGTCAAAATAATTTTCTATAAGTAAATAGTTCATTCCATCTTTAAACTCAAAGCAAAAAATATATAACAAATCTTAAAAATTACATGTTCGATTCTAAAAACAATATTAGGTCCTGCTTATTAATATCAGATTGGCACAAGACCAATAAATTTATTTCTGCACATTGAAGAATATAGAACGAAGTCGCTGGTAGTTGGAAACTTGGTCTTGCATATGGATCAACGACTAAAGGGGGTTGGTCTCCTGTGAATTTAATTTCTCCCAATGTAAAGAGACTGAGCGACGAGTACTAATGGACCCTTGTGAACTTTTAACAAAACGCGCACGCACTTTGATGATAAAGGTCTGGCAGTGGCAGTATTACAAAGAAAGAAGAGGGAAATGGGCGAACAAGGCGGGTACGTGGGGCATAATTTCCATGTGATTCGCTCGGTCCGTGGATGGGTGTCACTGTCTAGGACGCACTTAGCTCTTTCTTGCCTAGTTCGTACGTGCACATCGAGTAGCTACATCTTTTTGGGTACATTTCATATTCATTCTCAAATATTATGGAATCTTATTTAGTGGACTGCACTTTATTTTTAATAGTGTACGTTATTATTGTAAAGGTTAAATCCCGTATACTATTAATTGAATCTAAATATATTATCAGTTGAACCAATTTTTAATAAAGTCTTTATACCTATCCAAAACTATAAGTTAATGAATAATTATACTTTCAGTACTTATAAACTAGTCTCCAAAACTATCAAGCTGAAGATTGTACTAACTTTTTATTTCACTACACGTAAAAAATAAAATCTTGTCATAACAATAATAAATATGAGATTAGCCTGCTCTAAATATCATATTAGAATATGCATATCTCACACAACCTGATAAAAATTTTAAAGAGAAAAGTCAATTTTAGTATACAGTGGTTTGGCTCGTTCCTACCTAAGTCCATGTATTTTAAAAAAGTTAATTTGAGTCCGACATCGTCCAATTTTCCCATTTGGGTCACCTCCTCCTACCGGTTCGATTCATTTTCGTTAAAATGCTCTGTTTTGGTCTGATCAAATCTGACGTTTTCAACACCCATTGTCGACTCCGGTTGACTTCCCGAAATGTGACGTGTGGATACCAGTTTCACACGTCTTTGTCGTCGGATTGCGAGATCGAGCATCAAATTTTCTAATCAAACCAGTCAGGGTGACCCAAATGGAAAAATTGGACGATGTCGGACTTAAATTAACTTTTTTAAACTACATGGACTTACATGGGAACGGGCCAAATCACATGGTACTAAATTGAACTTTTTCCATTTTAAAACTAACCCACTATTGTTACACTCATCTATTCTCACACACCTATTGATGCTGGTAGCCACATCTTTAACCACTATAGCATTCTTATGTATAGGCCTGTTTATGGTTCATGAGCTGTCAGTTTCTTGTTAATGAACCTGTGGTTTATAGTTTATCGAAATGTGAATGAATCTTAACCAAAGTTTTGAATTCACAGTCTAAGTCCCGGTTGACGGATCGTAGATCTTTAACCGGATCTCTCTCGTCTACATAGTTCATGAGCCATGGAACTGCAGGCTAGTTCCAAAACAGAATTGACAATTCACATGAAATATCCAAGATGTTGTGGTACACTAGATAGCCGAGTAGTATAAAGAAGTTTGCCAGTGTGACTAAATATAAATTTTATAAACCTAAATCACTAATTTCATATGTTATAAATCTCAATGAATATGAAAAATACTCAAAACAATATAAATAATTGTTCCCAAAAAATTAATATTGCAATACAGCAACGTAATTATAAGAGGATTGTTCTATTACCATCTTATTGAAACATGTCGAACAAATTCAAAAATGAATAATACCGTTTCAAACTTATTAAAGATTAATCCGGTCCATTGGTTTTGACTACAATCTCACCAAAAATATCAAGAGAAAATTATAATAGAAGAGAATCTAATCTTCTTTTGAAAAAAGTTAATTAATAAAGAGCCTCTTATTCTCCTCCAGTAAGAAACTATCATCAAAAGAAGAGAAAGTGCATTGACAAAACTGACGAGGAAAGATCATTAGTGCGGAAAAGAACAACCAGAAATCGAGGAATGATCATTTCTGTTCTCCATTTACACCGATCGATATTGATTATTTATTATCCCCACGTAACCCCCGACTTTTATGTTTCTATTTTTAGAACATTGGAATTCAAAAATCACATCTATTTTGCAGTAGATAGAATTTTGAACAATTTTGACGTTTTATTTGTTTATATATTTCTACCTACTCTTTTTACAGCGACGACGACCGGAAAGAGGAAAAAATTTAAAAGCTAACCCCAAAATTCCCCAATTACGATCTAATCATCCCTGCACGGCTACCTTCTTTATTAGGGGCTACAATGTAGCACTAATATAGTAATTACTAATTATTAGAGAACTGAAATTAAAATAGCTAGTAACTAGGGAAGGAAGTAATAAAGATAGAAAATTATAATATGATATAATATAATATAACCACATCGACCCGATCGATCAGCGTCACCTTTTACTCAACAACCCCACGTGAACCCTCTTCTGCCCTCGGACCCTCGATCGTCCCTGTCCTGCGTTCCTGTCCTTTGATCTGGGTCCTCTATTTTGTACAGTTCAAGCTCATTTCTTAGTGTCCACATGGGCCCACATTAAGATAACTCGTTTTTATTATTGTTGTTTCTATGTCCCATAATTCCACTGATCGGGGCAGTACCATTGTAAGGTAGGCGGCTGCTCGTCGGAGAAGAAGTTGCAGGCCTCCTCTCCGCTGAAGAAGTTGTGCTCCTCCATCTTCACGAGCTGGAGGGCTTGGTAGCCGCTCGTGGTTGACGAAGACGTCGAGGATGGCGCGAACTGGAAGCCGTTATTATTGGTCGTAGTCGGGTTGGCGTTGAACTTGATTGTGACGTTGGAAGATGAAGAACCCATGTTGGTGATGTGGTTGTTGGTTTCGATGTCGTTTAGGACCGCGCTCGAGTCGCTGTCCGATGACCCGTCTTTGAAGTCCGGGAAGAGAGAGGCCCCCGACAAGAGTACACCATCGTTGTTTTGGTGGAGGTTGTCGTAGTTCATGAGGAGGTCTTTTGTCTCCGATGTTGTGAGGAGAGACGGCGGTTCGGGTTGTTGCTGGGGATTGTCGGAAACCTTGTCGTCGTCATCGGAATCCGGCGGGATCACCTCTTCCTTCACTGAGACGTTGCTCTCAGTGCTGTTCTCCTCTTTCAGCTTCGATTTCAACTCCTCTACCTGCAAGAGCACAAAGTTATATTGCTTTGTGACGCAATTTTTGGCTATCCAAATTAGAGTAAATATACATGTTATAGTCTATCTTATTTCAGTTTCTTTTAAAATTTAGTGTTAAACTAATTTGTCAAGATTTCAGAATTTATGACTAGGATAAAAAAAACTAGTTATAAAAATTAAGTTTATATATATTCCTGATGGACCACATGAGTTCCGTGGAGTTCAGGCAATCGGACAAGCAAGCACATGGATTGCTACAATGGTCCCTCTTCACTGAATCAAGTGAACATTTATGTGATTCAATGAAAAGTCTATTTGATAGATGTTTTGATATGAAATGGTTATAACAAAATTCAAACTTAAGGTAATTAAATATAAAATATAGATTAAAATTATTTGCTAATGTTATTTGATATTTATTCGGATATGACCAACAACTAACTATTCTTAAAAAAAAAAACCAACAATTAAGTAGCAACTTTAGAGCTCTTGTCTATGTAAAAAGCGAAATTCTTATTAGTTAAAAAGTATTTGTTGATTAACCATCCAAGAACGTGAATCGTATGAACATCTCACACCAGTAATAATTGAACCCTTGAACCCGAAGATACTGTGGGTATTAATATGTTTTTTTTACAAGTTTCTGGGATTTAACTCATAAAAGCAAAGAAATGATGGGGCATTGACCGAGGACCAAAAAGGGTTATTACCTCTTTGAGTAGAGCTTCATTGTCGTGTCGGAGGGAGTCATAATTGGTCTTGAGAGCCTCATAATTGGATTTGAGGAGACCGTAGTCTCTCTCCAGCTGCTTCGTCTTCCACCTGGCACGCCGGTTCTGGAACCAGACCGCGACCTGCCTCGGTTGCAACCCTAGCTCCTGTGCCAGCTTCACCTTCCTCTCCGGCTCCAGCTTGTTCTCCACCTCGAAGTTCTTCTCTAGGGCTTTGACCTGGGCTACCCCGAGCCTCCGTTTCTTCTCTCCTACCATTTGGACCGACTCCTCCACGCACCCTTCCTCGTCTAGCCCGTCTAGCATGGACTGGAAGTGATTCTCATCTGGTAGTAAAATTCAATAAATTATTAGCCGTTTTTAAGTTCAAAATATTATCGAGATAGTCACTTTTTCAACGGAGTTCAATATTAAGATGTCTTGAAAAGAAAAAAAAACAAGTTTTGGGTTCCAATTCTTTCGCAGTAAAGTTAGGGGAAAATGAATCACATGGGTATTTCTCAACTCTTGATATATAAATGGATCAATTGAAAAAGGCAGGGAGAAAAAAGAGAGCTAAAATAGAAGGTTCTTGTTTTAAAACAACCTGTGGTTGGGCAGATGGACATCAAGGCACCAAGTGAATCACAACTCCCAAGTCTTTTCATGGTTTCTTTCTTTTGTATCTTTGTGTGTGTTGCCTTGTTTATGAACAACTGTGTCAAGATCTCTCTGGCTTGGTTTGTGGGGGGATCTTAATTTTGTTTAAGTGGCAATTGGGTTAAGGACCATTCACTTGTAGGAAATAGCAACAACTTGTGGAGCATTGTTTTGTACAACTGTAACACAATTGCTCTCCCAAGTGACCACTCCTCCCTCCATCTTTCTCCAACACTACTCCTCCCTCTCCACTTCCTCCTCCTCTTCCTCCCACCCTAACCTCAATTCCCATTTACACACAAACTATGCAAATAGAAAAGGCCAAACCCAATTCAATTTGGAAGCTTATAGATGCAATGGTCTATTATGACTAGTCATCTACACAGAGAAAAAAATTAGAGAGAGAGAGTGGAGTGGGGATGGGGAGAAAGGGAGAGGTGAAAGGGAGAGAGATGAGAAAACCAGTTTCAGAACCCAGCTGACCACTCTCCCAATTTCTCTGTCTTTAAATAAATCCAACTTGGGTTGGGGGTGTCTCTTGTATGGGTTAGGACCTGACTTGGGTTAGGTTAAAGGTCTCCCGAATGACAAATGAAATGAACCCAAAATTTGTCCCAAATGAAGATTTCTCGGGTCCACCGGTTATAGACGGTGATCGGCCGTTTTCTTGCACTAGATATTTTTTTACTTTCTTTTGAGAGAGAGAGAGACGTTGAAGCTGGGAATTCGGTAGAGGGTGGTACGGCTTCGCTCGAGCCGAGCTGGGAGTTGCTCGCGTATCTTGTGTGTATATTTTAATAGGAAGTAGATCTAAATAGTTATTGAACTAGTTTATAAACTATAAACCAGAAATATTGGTTTTTAATTCAGCACGATATCGCTAAAGTCGATAGGGTGTGACCAAAATTTAAGTTAATATTTCGGTCAGATTTAAAATATTTAGATGATAAAAAATGGGTTAATAATGAAAACTTTAGAATTGAATCTGAACTTCTGAGTCAAATTAAACGGTGACAAATCGATCGATAAATTGGAGTGTTGTGATAAGCAGGTAGGCAGGCAGGCACAAGTGGTGGGTATGGGAACTGTAGCTGTAATATGACCGTGAAGAAAATTAGGGGGAGCCCACCAACATGACAACCTGTAGGAGCCCAAGGCCCCGACGACAGCTACACGTGTGAGTTGGGATTATAGGTTCTCAACGTATTAACATCGCCCGCCACCCAGAGTAGGGAGCCAATGAGTTGTGAATACTTGTGATCATGTGAGATTAATTTGCAGTTTGTTCTTTCTCTAGAATTTTAAGTGTGTCGATTTGGCTCGGGGCAGGCACATAAACCACCAAGATTTGGGTCAGACTTTATTTAAATGTTGACTAGAATATCCATATGTATAAGATAATGGATGAGTATATTTTCTACTTTGGTTATTAGGGAGATGTTAACTTCAACAAGCTTTCTGAAACAAAGTTTATTAGACATGAATTTTGACTAGAATATCCATATGTATAAGATAATAGCATTCTCAACAATATTATTTATTTATTCAAAAATAAATCTGCAAAATAGTAAGTAATTAATTTAATATTTATTACAACCAAATCATGCTCATAAGCACGTCGCCTAGATAGACATGAGATAATATCCTATCTTTAGATTTCAAGTGTATAAAGTATTTACTACTTTAATAATCTATCTTTAGTATTTTAATTTTTACTTTGAGATATTGGATGAACTATCACTTTTGGATGGCCCACATGTTCATGAACCTTCTGGATAATCGATTTTGTTGATTTAGTACAGCTCTCCAACCTATCTATGCATATAAGTGATCCGAAATTGTACCTTTTTTATAGTTAATCAAAGGTGAAATGATTCTGAAATAGGCCATCGAAAGAATTTATTGAACCATCGTGTCCTGAGAATCAGTGTGTGATTATTTCTAGTTCGTATTTGAAACCCGTTTGACTAGGAAAACTGTACTTTAGATGTTGTCGGGATTAGCAATTATGAAATACTAAAAATTAACATGCCATATTTATGGAAATTTTTTCCAAAGGCATGCCGCATGCACGACACCATTTGTTACCGCCTAACATACTCTGTAGTAGCAGGGCTTTGTACTTTAGGCCTAAAATGCTCAAATCTTGAACGACGAGTAGTTTATTAAATATAAAATAAAATTTGAACTTATAAAAATTTTAATCCTAAAAGAAAGTTCGTTTAATAAATCAAATAGTTCAGATTATATTTATTCTAAAACAATTCGGATATCGGTCGTTTAGATATAAAGACTAAGAACTTGTAGTTCAAATATTACAAATAGTAGAATTTCAAATACAGATATTCTTAATTTTTCGAATGCATTAGTTGCCTCCACTAGATGGTGATATTAAAAAAATTATAATATTCGAACAAATATTTATTATTATTATATTTTTAATAATTAAAATATATAAACAGGTAAAGATATCGGCGTGTGAAGGTTAATATTATGAACAGTATCCGTTATGGGTAACGCTTCCAAGCTGCATTAATTGCCTCCGCCTGACTTTGCTAAACTCTATTCTAAGATGGTGAGATTTTTAAACTTAGATTTCATATTTTAACAAATATTTAATTTAGTTATATTTTTAAAAGAAGGTATGACTTCATAATCAAGGTTCATAAATTGATCTAAATGAATATGTAACTTTTTAATAATTTAGGTCCAATGGTTTTATTGGTTGATCAACTTTTGACGGAAAGTGATTCACATATATCTGATTGTAATTTTTAAAAAACTAAAGTAACAAAATGAATTAGATTTTATTCATAGTGTATACTCGATATTCACAAGGTTGTAACTCATTATAATTAAACACTAAAAGATAGAGAATCCTCAAAAGCCTGTTTTGCCAAGAGATGTCTATACAATCAGTGGCTTAATCATAACGAAAATTTCTGTAAAACTTTCTAAATAAGAATTGGGCAAAAGTCTTAGACATGTCGGTGCTTGATTGGCCATCGATGTTAACTTGTCGTTTTCATTTCTTGTGGTTTTCTCTCCGGCGGCCACCCAGCTGTATATATTACGGTCCCATGTCGTTTTGGAGTGGGAAAACGAATACATGATGTGGCCGATCTTCTTATGAGGACCACAATTTCATATTGAAAAGAAAATCCTTCCGGAATACACCGAGTTAGGTGACATTGTGACAGTATTTATTGGATGTGAGAAGAAATTAGATGGGTTGATTCTGCTTCATCCTCATGCAATTGTATATGTCTCTAAGCCCATCTCATATCAAATATATTTTCGTATAATGAGTAACTTTAGAAACAAAGATCGTTGAAATCTATAAAGAGAATGAGTCTCTTAATAATTTTACTGTGTTCATAAAATTTGACTTAAAAGTTTGTTTAAGAATTTGCCACTTTGTATATTTGGGTCCTTATCTGACAAATTTGTGTTGATATTAAAAAATATGCGTCTAAATCCAAAAAAAAATTCTAATTCGAGTTAATCCGAATCCTCGAAATAGTCGATACGGAGTTCGTTGTCCTCTGAGCTAATAGGTTGCTATTTTTGATGTTCATACTTCGAATGTGGCTTTCCTTGGTGCAGGTGTTGAGCTCCACCTAGAGCCCCTTGGTTTGACGCGTTCCCAGATAGGTCCCTATGATCTAAAAAGGTCATAACGAGTCCCCGTGCTTCCAATTTTCCCATCTAAGTCACCGTGAACCAGTTCGATTCAAAAATCCGAAGCTCAATCTCGCGATTCCGGCGACGAAAACATGTGAAACTGATATCCACACGCCGGAGACACTTCGGGGAGTCAACTAGAGTTGACAATCGGCGTTGAAAACTTCAGATTTGATCGGACCAAAATGAACAAAAATGAATCGAACCGGTCGGAAGTGACCCAAATGAGAAAATTGGAAACACGGAGACTCGTTATGACATTTTTAAACCATGGTGACCTATGTGGGAACGGGTCAAACCACAAGGACCCTAAGTGGATTTTTTTTTTTCATAACTCCCGTATTCTGAGGAAACTATAGTGACCTAATTATATTTTACTATACTTTTAAATAGTTTGTCATCTGGTTGAAAACGTTTAACTTGAGTGATTTGTTCCGAAATCGATGTCTCTTTGGATTGAATAGTCTAATGAATGTGCATATACTAGGTGGTATAAAAAAATAAAATTTATTAGTTTGTTGATTGTTTTAACAAAAAATGAAGTACCCAACCACGAGGATAAATACTTTGTTAGCGCATGGAAAAATACTTTGGTGACATGGGCCTCACAAAGTGCGAGAGAGTGGCCAAAGTTTTTTTTCCTCAAAAGTAATTAATATAAGAATATATACTAAATAAAATACCATAATTTATGTTTAACCGGATCATACAAATTAACACAATTAAGATGTTGATACAGCTGTATTTTCAAAATTTGAGGTCAAATAAAATAATTTTGCAATATATGTGCTAAGCGTGGAATTTGGCTTGCTAGAGTCTAGAGATGCTTTTATTCCAAGATTCCACACTAAAGCCGTTGGAAACTCTTATGCTTGCTTCTAATTTCTGCTTTGGATTCTTACAGAATGGCAGGCCAATAATAGGTGCTAATATAGTTTAAATTATTATATTATCAGATCATAAAAAATAATACCATCTTATATTAAATTCCAATATAATTGTGCTTTCAAAATTTGTGGTTGAAATAGAATCAATTTTGCAGTATATGTGATATGTGGGGAATTTCGATGGCTAGGAATGCTTTTCTATCAAAACATCCCACACCAAGTCACCAAGTCTTTGAAAACTGTTGTTATATTTGCTTCTAAATTATGCTTTGAATTTTACAGAAATGCAGTGTAAACAATAGGCACTAATGGAGAAGCTGAGCAACAAAATTCATCGATCAGGCACATTCAAGCAATGTAGTAGATTAGGCACATTCTTTTTAATTGGGTTGCATCCCAACCGATAGATCTTGATGTATTTTTATTTACAAACTTTCCTACTTAATCTATAAAACAACTAAATTTATTAAAAAAACCAAATTTTATTTAAAAAATTTCCACGACCCGGGAAAATGGAATTGAGACATGCTTGAGTGGGATGTTTCGCGAAAGCGAAAGGGAACAGGCACTTTAATTAATAATATTTGTTTCGATGCACAGAAGTTACTTTAGGGAGTTGGGAAAGAGAGACGTCTTTTTTTAAAATTGAAGTTTTAGGTCCCCTAGCTAGTACCTAGGACCCACTAGAAACTAACAAAAGGGTACAAAACAAAAGGGCAAAAATCAATCAACGGGTTAAATTGTTCTCATGACGCACAATTTTTAGATATTGGAGAGTATTTTTGAAAGATTTTACCAATTCAGATCAAAATTAATCCAAATGAGTAAGTATTAGGACACCAAAAAATATAAATGAGAAACAAAAGAGCAAAAATTAAAGAAATAAACAAATAAGGGAAAAGATTTTGTTATGTGAGGTGGCCTCCTAGAAGGTAGACCCCTTAATGGTAGGCAGGATTGCTTTTTTAACCCTACCCTCCCACCTCCCATCTTGTGAGTGCCCTTAAAAGGTTGATTTCGAAAAAAGAATGGGAAAGTAGAATCTCTCCTGAGAAATTGTTGCTCCTCTCTTTTTTGGGTAATCATCGACTTGGTGGCTTTTCACTTTTTCGATTATCAAGTACTGTTGCTATCTCTTTCTGCAAAATTTCTTATTTGTGAAAGTTGGTTGTTGCAATTAAAAGTTAATGATACCAGCTCCGCCAATAATACAAGAAAGTTTGGTTACTCAGAACTCTGATTTGAATTTTGGCTTGGTGAGTTGTGAGTATGAAGCAATTTGCGCATATATGGATAATTGGTCTAATTGACGCTTGACAAAATAATTTGAAGAGTGATGTCTTCCATAACGATGCGATCCATTGTGTTGTAATTAATGTATGTTAATTTGCTATAAAATATGTTACAGTAATTGCGCCTTTTGACTAATCACTCAGAAAATACTTTCCAAACAAATATTTAACATTATATCTAAGCTAATAAAAGATAATATATATTGTTTTTCTGTTGGTCCCTGTTTGTTTGCGGGAATTGGAGCTAAAAATTTGGCCCATTTTAAAAAATTACTATATCATAACTCACCATTTAAATGTTTGGGCCACAATGGACTCAGAAACATAAACCAAAGCCCAATTCCATAGAATTGGAATCAAGCCTTCTGCCCACTTTTCCCATTTCCCAAGTGCCACCCAAAGAATTGGATTCCTAGAAGAGTTTCCTGGAAAGAGAAAAAAAAAACAGCTCGTCCTCGCCTTCTCCATTTTGGTTCTTCTGCTGGGCCGACCAAGAAACAGCTCGTCCTCGCCCAGGCATCATTTTCTCTGTATATCTCTATTTTCTTGTCTTTATTATTTGATTTTCTTAGGTATTAGGAGTGTAGAAGAACCAAAACAAACAAGGGAGCCACACGAAAAATTCAACATTTGGTCCCTAATTTTTTGATGAGTGCTTACATAAAGAGACGTTGTTTTGGTTTAACACTGATTCTTTAATTGGGGTACCAAATTCCTGAAACTTTTCTGTGACAATATTGTCAGTGAAACGCAGCCAACTTCAATCTGCCACTTCATAATTTCTTAGCAGTCTTCCCCTGTCTATGAAGTTAAGATGATGCGGAAATTAAAAGCTAACTCCAAAAATGTCTGCAACAGAATGCAAATCCAACTCCAGCGAAGCTCAGACATATTGCCAAAGCTACTGTCCGAGACACCTTGTCGTCATCCTCATCATCTCCCTTGGCACCCTGTGATCTCAGACAATGGCACACATCTTTCTCATACAATGTCTGGTGCGAGTGCAACTTCAGCCTCTTAACTTGAACCTCAAGAAGCATAACCCATCGACGATAAGCAGACAACCGCAATGACTCTTGCAGGAGAACATCATAAGCCCTATCCCTCTCCTTGGCCAAACCAGTGGCCTTCCTTTCCGCCTCCCTCGCCCTCGTCTGTGACAACCTCAAAGCCTTGAGAAGGTCTAGCTCAACATCGTCATACAAATAATCTCCCTTCCCATCATGATCATCAAGTCTCATCAGGCTAAATACGCTCTTCATCGGGGAGACGACTGTTTTGTCGGACCCCGGAAATACCTTCACCGGCGGAGGAAGATCGCAGTTCTGCAGCACGCCATTGGCGTTCGAAGCACCGAAGGTGTTGTTATGGATGGTTGATCCCCACCTTTCCATGTTCTTAGCCTAGTGCAGAACCAGCTTCAGTGTAGTTGAGGCTAATGTTGGCTTAATAGGGAGGGAAGCCGAAAGCTTGAGGCGTGTAAGAAAGAGGACAATTGGTTGGTGGGGTGGTTGGTGCAGTGTACAAAATTCCGTTGAAAGTCTTAAGATGGAGATGTCGTGAGAAAGTAGCGCAAGAAACGGGGTATTATAATCTGCGTCCGGTTAATAATATTCACTAATGTACTAAAATATCTAAATTTATGTACTTCCATTAAAAGAAATGGATACACCCTCTTGTTTTGTTGGAGTGTACAGTATATATATTATTCTTTCTTCCAAGTTGACGCAATTCATGAAAAATATGATATACTCAAGACAGCGTAACATCTCCTACTGAATTTCAAGATATGCCCACAGAAGTAGGTAATTTCATTTCACCTGGGTTATTTTTCATGTAGATAGATTTTTTTTCAGGATAATATAAAAATTCATTTTTATCACCCAATTGTATAGATTTCCCAAAAAAATTTACCTTAACTTTGTATAGAGTTGGTGCATATGATAAGTTATTTAAATTTATTTAAGAAAAATGGGTTTAAATTTTAGCAATGTCAATGACATTATTGAGAGAATTACTCTCTAAATAAAAAATTAACAACAATACTTAATTAGAGATTTTAAAAAATTGTATATCTTTATCTGTATTTTGTGTGGGAAATAATCCAAGCAGTATTAGATATTTCTTATGTTAATATTAAAATATTTGTTAGATGAAATTTTACTAGCATAAATTATTTTACTCAATCTAATAAATATTCAAAATTACGAAAAAAAGTGACCACTTTCCCAAGGATATAGTGAACCCTGATTTCGTGTAGGAATCGTTTTTCCAACTTTGGAGTAATGTCAAACTACCTAACATAGTATAATAATCTACACGCCTTGGGATTATCATCTCAAATTGGTAATTGTTCGCAAATTTGATGGCGTAGAACAAACTTTCTGTGATTTGGCGTTTTGCTAAAGTTCTAACTTCTAAGTCAAAGCATTTAATTTAGTCTACATCATTTAATTGACTCTAGCCTTTCCATTAAATAAGCACCAAAAAAAAAGAAGCACCCGACTGCATAAAAACATATAAAGAATTTCGGAACCAGCAATATCCAAAAATAATATCCTGAATGGAAAAAAATAAATTTCTGAAATCAATATCCGTATAAATTTCTATAGAAGGATAACTAATTATGATAAAATAATTAATTCAATTATAATATCATAAATACTTTAACATTACCATCCCATGATAAATGAAAAATAATTGATATAATTATAATAAATAGTTGGTCAAATAGAATAACCATAACCATTCATAATACCAAATTTGACCCCACCCGTAGAAGACGATTTGACTTGCTCTCTTGCAACACCAAACCCAAGTCTCTTCCATTGAAAACGAAAGCCATAAAGCATAAACCCCACAACACTCCAATGGCCCCCCAATAGTATAATATTCTTCACTTTCTTAAGGACGAAATTCTATTGGGGAGGAAGAGACGTCATTAATTCATTCTGTAACCAGTTCCACCACCCAAAAAGCATATGAGTCGTGAGAACCATGGACTGCTTTTCCATTTGCCAACCTGTCCTTAACCCAGACGGGTTCTGTCCCAGTTCTTGCTTCAACAAGTGTCCCGATCTTTGTAAGATTCTTCTGGATGATGAGCCACCTCCTCCTCCTCCTCCTCCGCCGCCGCCGCCGACGATCAGCCGAAAGCATGTGATCTCCACTAGCATGTCTATAGGCGCTTCTCTGTTGGGTACTGTTCTGTTTCTTGGTGTCTTTTGTATCGTGTCCAAATCTTATTGTAGGAGACAGGGGAACCAGGGGAGGAGAATGGCTGGAACTGGTCCTACAAGAGAGTATTTTTCGGGTGAAAGTCGATGGTTTGAACTTGATCATCCTGTTTGGTACATCCGGACCGTTGGATTAGAACAGTCTGTGATCGATTCGATCGCGGTTTTTAAGTACAAGAAAGGGGAAGGAGGAGGGTTGGTGGTGGAAGGAAGAACAGAGTGCTCTGTTTGCTTGAGTGAGTTCTTAGACGACGAGTCGCTCAGGCTTCTCCCCAAGTGTAGCCATGCTTTTCATTTGCATTGTATTGATACTTGGCTGAGGTCACACAAGAATTGCCCCGTGTGTCGGGCGACTGTCGTGAATGCAATTTCCGACGGACAAGTTGAAATGTCGGTGCCTCTGTCGAGTGATTTGAGCTCAGGGGGGGATGCCCGGATTGGGAATGCTGGCTCTGGTAGTATTAGTGATGGGGAAGAACAAGTTGGGGCTGGGGAATTCAGAATTGTGGATGGATATTTATCTGTGAGTGACCATAATCAGGTCCGAACTGACATGGCTGAGCATGGAGAGGATGTCGAGGCAGCAATCCAACCCGTGAGGAGGTCCGTCTCACTAGATTCCTCTTCTGCACTAGCCGTTTACTTTGCTGTGTCGCAAGCTGTTCGTGGTAAGCAGCCAGGCATTTTAGATGGCACTAAACAGTCAAAGCATTCAAGGGCTAAGCGTTTGGACAAGAGGGGCAGCACGGGGAGTTTGAGCTTCCGGAAGCTGATGATGGATTCCTCGATAGGGAAGTCGCTGCAGATGGGACCTATTTCAATGAAGAGGTCTTTCTCGTCGAGCGGGAAGTTCTCATCATCATCTTCATTCTCTCGTGGGAATAGCGGAAGGTGGGATTCCGTCTTGCCCTTGTGAGCATTGGACGCCCTTTCCGCGAGCAGGAAAAGCTACTACTTCTGTTGTAATCTTAGCTGACTAGAACCGAGAAATCGGAGTACTTAATGAACGAAGTGGTCATAGGTACATTCTAGGTTCTAGCAATGAATTAATAGATGGAAACTGCAATTGAAATCCTCAGTTCTTAAAAGCACGAAGCCATGGGTTAACCCAAATTCTATTACTTCAGCTTAGTGGCTGCTTTGCCTTTTTCCAAGTACAAACTTGAGCTGTTGAGTATGTTTTGTAATCAACAAAGAAATTGGAATCCATTTCCATTGAAATTTAGGAAACGAAATTCTTGTTCAAAATGGAACGATTTGCAGAAAATGCGAATTATAATATGTGAGTGCGTTTTATTAATAAAAGAGATACGAAGATTTTCGAAGTTTTCATTTTGGTTCCAAACATGCAAATGAGAAATATATTTGGAGATAGCTCTCTGAAGTTTGTCCCCAACGTGTTTATTGGTCATCTGTCGCAGAGAGTTCATGCTTTGAGGAACCAAAATGTTTTGGGATTTTGCGAATGTTGAGTCGTATCGAAGGCTGGACCCTTTGGAGAGAGCATATCCAATCCAGACAATGAACGAGGCCCTTGCATTTTTAGAAAAGCGCCAGCTAGATCCAACCCTGAGCACTAATTGCGCAGTCTAATGAGAAATTCCCCAAAGCTTTCTGTTTTGAAGAAGTACAATTTTTTTATGTGGTTTGGTTTCTCTTTTTTAGTTGGAAAACATGTAATTTAAAAACTATCACTTAAGTCCCAAGTTATTTGAAAAATTATTAACCTACAATCCAGCTTAGGTCAAGTTGACTTTCGAACCCAAGTGAATTGCCCCGTCATCAAAATGATATCATTTTTTTTCTTACGTGGCTAGATATTTAGCATCTACATTGTATTGACATAACAAGTGAAAATTTTCAGAATAGTCCTAAATTTTTATAAACACGAAAAAAGCTTTCTTCTTCTCCTATCCTCAACGAGGAAGACAAAAACAACCCCACTCTTTTCTTCTCCAATCTCCTATCCTTCCCTTTATTCTCATAGTTCCCTAACAGGATTTCCATCTCCTTTAGGGTAGAGATCCTATCCTTTCTGGACTAATTTGAAAATTTTCATTTGCCATGTCAATGTTACGTAGATGCTAAACATCAAGCCACGCGAGACGAAAAACTACACAATTCTGATGACGTGGCGATTCACCTGAGTTCGGAAGATAACTAGATTTTGGCGGAACCATTAGTTGATAATTTTCCAAACCACTTGGTTCTACCACCAAAAATGTGAAACCATAAGATACAAAATTATACTTTTCCTTTTTAAAAAGAATTATTCCTCAAAAAAACTCTAAATATATTTACAATAGGGTAATTAAATATCTTAGGAAGCAAAATAAATACCTATCTAATTGGGTAGCTACAAGATAGAAAATAGATCTAACTTCCTAATCAAAAGAACCAAAAACAGAGTCCTCATTTCCTTACGACAAGATTAAAATCATAAATGCACTAAGCATCTAAAGAGGAATCAAAAGACCCACAGGAAGGATACCACATTATTACCATCAATAGCTTCACCAGAATTCATACCAAAAAAACTCACAGGTCAAAATAACTAAAGATCGTCATCATGAAAGTTTTGAAGGCTTTTATTCGGACTTTTTTTTATACAACTTCTCCACGAAATTCTTTGAAGTTGGTCGTAGCATCTTTATCCTCATCATTTCATTAAAATTTGATTATGAAATTAATACCATTGTGGTTATACTCAGTTTTATCCTTGATTAGTTATTACTGAATGACTGGGTTATATCATTGAATTTTTCTAGTGACTGAGTTAATCCGGTTCATACTTATAGCTTTAATACTGAATGAAGAATTAATACTAATTTATCAAAAAAAAAATTTGTCTATAAATTTTTATCCATTATTATATTCATGGGATAGTGATTATATCAGGATTGCATATTACATAGCCCATAGGTAATAATATAGATGACAATCGCATGCTATTCCCATCAAATGATTAATATTCTTTTTAGGAATTAATATACAGTGAACCAATTATAAACCCACCCATACGTTGAAACAATCTAAACAAACCCCAAATGAAAATTACATGAAATATTTAACCAAGTATCAAGTACTACGTAATAAAACATAATGAGTGGCCTCCTCTTGGATCCTACCCACCATCTCATACACAGCAGTTGCAATCTCATCGACTGAAGCTAGCTGACATTCCTGTTCTACCTGCCATATCAAGAAAGTCCATAAAAAATATTCCAATCTGTTATAAACAATATTTTTAAAACAGACTCAAGAGCAAACCAGATTCCTATAAGTTTATCGAATCTCTTCTAATAATATTCAACATTAAATATCATATATTTTTAAAAAAATTATCATGTACAAATATCAAATTTTCATTTTAATTAGGTAATTAGATCCAGACCTACTGGCCATACCAAGTGAATTAGGTGGTCAAACCACCTTTTGAGTTAGGTATAAAACCATATCACTCTGGTTGACGAGTCATGGACCAACAATTGAGATCAAGTTTTTTAAAAACAACGATGATAGAAAGCAAATTTGTTTATTTATCAAAAAAAATATTAAAGAAATAAATACTCAAGACAGAATTAAATTAAACTAACCTTGACGCTAATGGAATATAGGACAGAGTGGTTAAGAGTGGTGACATTTAGGTGGAGGATGCCAAGGCCAATGGAGTACAACCCTGTCACCATCTTGATGAGCTGCTCTGGTTGCTTCCTAGTTAATATTTTTAGGTCAGCGTGGCTTTCTGCCAATCTGACTGCAACATCCGCAATGGGTAATTTATTTTGAGGGTCGTCAATAATTTTTGCCTGATCTTGGTTATTGTGAGAATTAATTAAGGTGTTTTTGTTGTTTTGATGGGTTTTGGAATAGGTGGAGTACTGAGGGAATGTGAGGAAGTTTGAGAATGGGGAAATGGAGGAGGTGGAGTCGAAGGTTGTGTTCTTGGTGGCCTTGTTGGATTCGAGAGATTGAAGGAGCTGTTCCAGCTGCTTCATAAAATTGATTGCTCCTCCCACTATTGATGCTTGATCTCCCTGTAAAATTGAGACAATTCTTGAGTTACACTTCAGCATTGGTTCTCTTGAGTTAAATTTTACCTTTCAGGTTTCTTTTAAAAAGACTTTTTAGGTTTATATCATGTATTTTTTCATACCTTAATCGGTTAATTTTGATGCCAATTGAATAAATTTTTTGAAAAATGTTAAATAGTTATCAATAAATATATAAACTTTTAAGAGATAAAATTTTAGACCACTTAGTTAAATTTGAATAACACTTTCAAAAATACAATATTATATGATTTAAAACAATTCACAATATAACATTTTCAAAAAAATACTCTACTCTTTATTAAATAAATATGAAAAGAAATAAAAATGGTTAAAGTTATGAGTGTTTTGATATTTTTATTCTTTCTTTTTCTAAAGTTGGAGTGTTTTTTTAAATAGATCATTGTCAAAATACAATATCAACTAAAATAAGACCGTTCAAACCACATTAAACTAAATTGAAAAAAATACGATATCACCTAAGTTCAACAATGCAAAATTATGTCGGTAATAGCAGTGACTAGTACCCAATCGCAAATGCAATATCGTCCTTACTAAGAAACTTCAAGATTATTTCAAAAAAGAATAAAAAAGTTGAAGACAATTCCTAATATTTCCAAATTGAAAAGAAAAAAAAATGACATTTTCATTATATTTTTTTATCATCCCGTTTTAATTATAGGCCTGCTAACATATTTGTAACAATATAATTCTCCCCTTTTTTAGTCGAAAAAGAGAAAACTCCCAATGTATAAACCTTAATTTCAAAACCCATACAAAATCCAGATGCAGTTTAAAGGAAAAAGGCAAAGATTATTGACATTTAGTTTTCGAAAATATATTAGGGATTTATTTATGTACCAAAAATATATTACCAAAAGTATATATTAACAGAAGAAGTAAAAAGGGGAAATTAAAGTCCAAATAATTATAGAGATACCCTTTGGGAATAGGAGGGAGGCATCATGGAGCGAAGCAACTTTAGATACTCATTCATCTGCTTCCTCCGGTTACGTTCAACGTTAATGTGAGTCATCCTTTGATGCTCCACCTCTTTCTGGTTCTTGACACATCTGATCCGCCGTCTCTTCCGCCGCGCTACCACCGGAGAATACCCGGCCGAGTTCTCTCGGGTCATCGAGCAGGTGGTGTCCCACAACTCGGAATTGCCAATGGCAAATGGTTCCTCCAATGAAGAAGGTGATGAGTACTCCAACGAAGTGTTGGAACTAAACCCTGACCCATGACTCCTATAATTCCATGTGTTTGGTATTTCCAAATAAGGGTTTTCGTCTATACATTTTTTCTCTAAGTTAGTTGGCATGCCTATTTTCGGAACGTGACAATACACACCTGACCATGGTCCAACTCCTCCGTCTCCCATCTGCCTCAAGCAAGACACAAAAGGGTCTTGTTGGGATACTACAGCTTCAAGTGCCATTTCCTCCCTCTTAATTAGTTTTTGTAGTGGAAGAGAAATGAAAAGGATGGTGTTTATAATTAAAGGGAATTGATATTGAACAGGGTCTCTTCAAGACTTTAAGAGAAAGTTGTTGGGGGAGATGAGATGATTATTGGTGTACTTATAGTCGTAACTCAATAATTAGTTACTAATTCAAAGTCTTGGTATACGAACAATATTGAATTTAGGGAGAAAAGGCCAGTACGAGCTTTGTGGCTCTAATAATTAGTTTTGGTCTAAATGCAAAAGATTTAGATCATGAGATTTTGAATAATCTTCTAAAAATAAAAAAAATATTATTAGAAAAATGTCAACTAACTAAAGATCGGCTTTACACGATAAATACTAAAAAAATTTAAAATTGTGTCTCTCTTATAATGGAGGAAACCTCACACTCTAAAACTTTTATAGGAAGATTTGGGCATTTACTCCACCGATTGAATTATTTGTAAGCCAAGTTGCAGTGAAGATTTTGTATTTAGTGGTAGATACATGGGATGAGGAGATTCTCTTTTTATTCTCCAGGCACTGCTTAACAGTAAAGTATTATATATGAAATTCTAATCAACATTCCGAATAGGTGGAATTGCAAGTCTCCAAATGTCTTTGTCCACATTACAGTTTTCTCACGTCACGTCGGCAGTAGGCCTTCATGAAAGTCTATTTTGACAAGCTGGTTTCAGGATCTAGGGTCTTCACGAGTTGGTAAAAATATGTGGAAGAGAAACCATCACATGAACAAGGGTGTCCCCGACATAAAATCTTAAATTCACGAGAAAATCGAGTTAGTTTGGTAATGTCAACATCTTATTTTACATGAATTTTGATTTTGCCAAAATTTCAAGTGTGACAATAGATTGCAGATCAATGTGAAGGAAGAAATTTATACTTGCACTACTAACGTGAACGGAAGAAGAAGAAATGAAACATACGTATAATAAGCAACTATGAGCATGAATATTTTTTTGTAAAGATAAAATTTACTTCAAAAATTATACCATGCTATAATTTGAACTCTAAATTTTTGTTAAATTATACTACATCTATAATGCTACGACAAATGCCCTTGGTTGTAAGCATGAATATTGAAGACATATATTCAGAAGAGAGGGAATGGAGAAAAAAAGAGAGATAATAATAACAACTTCTCATAATCATGAATTCTCATATAAATATGTATTAAAAAAATTAGGAAACTAAAAAATTATAAAAATATATAATAACAATAGTATTTTATTCCAATGGCAAAAAAATATATGCAAATTGATGAAAATTCATAGTTTAATTTGTGTTCAATGTAAATTTTTTTTTTCAAAAGATATAAATAAACCTGAAAACGTAATTTATATTAGTATCTCTCTACTTAAGACCGCGGGAGGTCAGCGAGCTTCCGTACTTCATCTCAAACTCAATAGTATTTTTTGGCTCGATCACTAATACACTTGAATTGGAGGATTAAACTATTTTGTATTTTAATTTCTCAATATAAAATATAATATTAAGAGAACCACTTCTAAAATAATATAAATAGTAATTGACTCGGGCTATAAAAAAAATTAATAAAAACTTAATGAACCTGATTTTGGAGGTCCAAATGCCTGATAAACATAATTGTCGTTTGGACTTTGGATGATTAATACAAGACGACAACGTTTGGGGAAATCTTTTGTATTGCCAAATAAGGAACATAGTCAACTTGCTAGTGGATAGCGATTCTAAACACTTGTGTTTTTTTAATTGGTACAGAAACTTATTTATTAACACCAAAGTTACGATTTACGAAGCGCCTATAATGCAACCGGAAGCACAAATTGCTGACGGTCGCATGAAAAGGAAAAACCTCACGATAGACAACGTAGACCTCAGATTTGCGCGTAATGTTCGGAGCTAATTTTCCAGGTTGATTGTTATGAATTGGTGCTCCCCGCACTCGTGGGCTGGGGCTCTTGTCTACTGGTGCAGCTTATTCAGAGAAAGAATGTAGAAAAGTATTGGACAAAGAACTTTTTTGAGCTATCATATGAGGATTATGTTAGGTTCAGAACAAGACTATATTTTTTTTATGAAGAGTTATTTTTGGTGGACCTGGTCATCAACCGAAAAACCGAATATTTTTTTTATGCCCGAGAGTGACTAATATGGTCAAATAATTTTTTTAAATAATTAAGATCTAATTTTATATTTTGATTTGTATTGTACAAATTGACTAAAATTATGATATTTTGTGATTATTTGAGTTAATTTGATTGATAATTTGGGAATATATAATTACTCTTGGTGATTAATCAATCTATATAGTTTATTGATTAAAATACGTAAACCTCATACTAAGTCCTTTACCAACACGAGTCCAATTTCTTAAGATCTGATGATGAATTATTAGAAGAGCGTTATTTATCCCGACTAAATATTTAGTGTAGACAAGTACATCGTTATAATTTTCCAGAATTCTAAAAAAATTAAAGTATCAATTTTTAGATAAATTTGGTAAACTTGTGAAGATGCGATAAAGTATTAACGAGATGCAAAAATTATTTGTTATTCGTGTCCACGATTTGTTTGATTGACATTTTCCTACTCCATAATTTTTTAATGATAAATATTATTAAGCATGTAGTTTATTTATTATTGACTGTGATATTTCTCTTGTCATGTTAAATTGGCACTGTAACTGATGTCCTCGTAAAAATCTCACGGAACGAAATTCATTAAAAAAAATGTGAATAAAAAAGAATATTCAATAGAAAATCTATGTCACCAATGCTACAATGTCACCAAAGAAAAGAAGCCACACGAGTTCCTACCCGTGTGCATTGATCGGGAATATTAACGAAACTGTGGGGCATATATCAACGAACATATTGTTTTCGAATGCATTAAAAAATAACATTTTTCAGAAGTTTCTTTCAAAATTATTCACCTGTTTGACTATCATTTCGCCTTTTAGTATACCAAATTATAATTTTCACATCCAATCAAGCATATAGCTGGTGCAACTTGTGTGCGCACAAACTGTCCAAACGGAATTCTAGATTTGGTTTCATCCGAATTCCGCTGTCCGAAAATGCTACTTCGGTATCCTTCTTGGCCAATGGTAAACTGGTGGAAAACAAGCGCCTCTTCGTATCCTTGGCAAAGTTCGACCGAAGAGGGTCCAAGGCTCCTGCGAAGATTCCTCCGGCCATCGCCACTGAGAACTCAAGGTCAGTTGGCTCACGATCTTATGCTGCTGCCCTAGGTATTCCTCCTCCGTTGAGTGAATCAATTGGACGAATGCACAAACTACCTGAGGAGGCCTTGGATGACTGGCTCCTTACAGGTGCGAAGACCGCCTTACTCGAAGCTGGTCGCCCGTGGACCACAGAGGTTTTAAGGGCATGGCTCAGCTTGTTGAAACCTCTGTTCGTGGATTTATGGTCTAGTTTTCTCCTTGCTGCCGTCGGGTGTCAGACTTTGCCTTTTGCTAGCCCTTGTCCCCACGTTGCAGGGACTCCTGCTTCGGTAGGTGTTGGCAAAGATTTGGATGTGATGCAAACACCCCTGCTATCAATTAGTGCAGACTTAGAGCTCTCGCCGACTTTCAGAGCAGAGAAGGTGTCGAGTGAGGAGGTTACAGAGGGGGAAATGGTTCTGCCAGACAACTCCCAGCGGACCCGTGAAGGAGTCGAAGAATCTGAGGGTCGGCTCCCTCCAAGTAGCAGTGTTGGTGGGAAGCAGTTGGACAGGGTGGAGGATGTTGTCGGGGAGGATGTCACTGTCGATGCAGCTTATGCTACAGAGGAGGTTGTTTCAAATGTGGGAGAAGGTTGTGGTGAAGTTCTTGGTTACTTGGTACCAGTGGCGATGGTGGATGCCCCTGCTGCTATTTTGGTAGATGTTGAGGTAGGGATCCATACCGCTAAAATGCAGGAGAGCGATGTCGAAAAGGGTGCTATGAATGCATTAGCATGTGTTTCGGAGGAGGATGTTTTCGAGGCCGTTACGAATGCTGTTGCTGGTACTGATCAGTCTGCTCGTGAAAAAGGTGCTTTACCTGTTTTGTTTGAGACTGAAACTCAAGCTTCGACGGAGTCCAGAGGCAAAGGAAGATGTGTGGTGCCAACGAGATCTAGCTCGAGGCCTCGAAAACCCACGCACAAAGTATTTGCTCTGATGCGGAGACCCGGGCATAAGATTAAGGTAGCTTCTCCTGCTCGAGCTATAGGGAAGTCAAGCCCTGAGCCCCCGGATGTAAATGACGCTCGGCTGGAAGAGCAGGCTGTCGAGGCATGGGATTTAGCGCAAAAACTCGGATGCTTTTGGGAGGGAGATCCCTCTGAGATCATCCAACAGTTTAAGGAGACGGCACGTGGTTCGTTTTGATCCATCCTTTGGCAGTGCGGGTTTGGTCGCATTGGGCTTTAGGCGTTGCTTAGAGGTAGTGCGTTTGCGCACCTTTGGTGTAATCTTTAGGCGTTTGTATCTTTCGACACTTTTGGTGTAATGCACTTTGTGCACCTATGGTGTAATTTCTTTGGTGGGTAATAAAATCTTTTACTTATAAAAAAAAAAGATAGTGCGACGGCGAAAGAATGTATATTTGTTCCCAGGCGAGCTCCTGTGCTGATGAATTTTTTTCATGACTTAGATTATAATCATTGGGTTGACATTTTTTTTTCAATCAAATAGTTATAACGGTACCAACACGGACTAGTAGAATTTGTTGAAACCCTCTAATGAAAGAGAATTCCAGAAAATAATTGAAATTTTCAGAATGGATTTGTTAAGAATTAAAGTGTAATTATGTAAAAGAAAGAAGAAAAAAAACGCAAAACACGAATTTGTTAACTTAGTTCGTCAAATTTATTGCATTTCGCAATCTCAAGCAAAGTTTCTTAGTTATTATCAAGATTCAACATAACAATGCTATCATCGGGTATTTATTGGAGAAGGGACATAACCCTAGTAAAATCCTAATAGAACTTGTGTATCAGTTAAGATCAGAAAAATAGTTGGATGGCCGATATTGTGGGTCAGACAACATGCTTCATGACCCAACACGAAATAAGGGTGTTAACATGGGAATGACTAGTTCTAGTTTTGATGCAAAGCCTTCCCACCAAATGCTCATCCTAGGTCTCAAACCAACGAGGAAGATACTTCTTGGAGACAAATAACTTGGTCTAGTTGTTGTCTTGCCATATAATATTGTCAAGAATAAACATATTAATATGAGCCTGATTTAATTTTTAGGCTTCCGGAAAGTAAGAGGTCATCAGTGAAAAACATTAAAAAAAAAAAAATGGGGCCGTGGTAAGATGTTTTGAATGATTTTCAAGAGCCTCCATGAATTTTTGTGTAGATTATATGACCCAATTTTTTCAAGGTGAAGGACGAAAATGTATAAACAAAATCTTCTTATCCTACGTTTTGCCGAGATTGAAAAACTTATATATTCTCTCTAAATGTAAGTCATGATCAAATCAATAAGAGATACATAAATTTGGCCACAGAAAATTTTTAGCTCAATCTAAACTATATAAATCGGATAACTAGATACAAATAATTTTTTCAAATTATTTAAAAAATATTTTGTTAGGACAAAATGGTATAAAAAAAAATTTCTCGATTATATATATATATATATATATTTAAAAACATAATTATAAAATTCAAACAAAAGCAACGTGACAAAAAAAAGCCACGCAGCCGAATTCTTATGCATCACGCGGGCAATTCGCCAGCTTGGCATGAACTCTCACAGATTGTTTCTTACACGTGAGTCTCCGTAAATGGTATAACATGTCTCAAGTTACTTTCCAGAAATGCCAATTCTGCCCCCTCCCTGATGGATTTGTTCTTGATAGTCAAATGGTTTGGTCTCTACTGTATGGTGGGATTTGTCTATTCTCTTAAAAAAAAGGGGGTAGGATTTGTACAATGGAGGAGTCCAACAAATTGATAATATTTTAATCCTCGGGACCGATTAAATTATATAGTAGTAGTTGGAATGCATCGGATTTTTTATGTTTTCATTTTATACGGTCTATTATATGCTAATTACGGGACAAAAGTGGGTGAAGGAAGAGCTTAATCAAACAATCTAAAGTCCTTATCAATTCCAAAAACGGAGATCTGAAGTGGATACGACTTGTGGATTGCCAATTTACTTATAGTCTAACAGTACAAAATCTAAATATTAAAAATTTAGAGTTTAAATTTTAGGGAAAATTACGCTCAGGCCCCTTGGGTTTGAGTAAATTCGTGTTTTAGCCCCTGTATTTTTTTTTATTATCATTCAACCCTTCATGTTTGCGAAAAGTGTATATTTTAGCCCCTCTCGCCGGAATCCGACGATTTCTCCGGCGAAACACAACCTGACATTACCAAAATACCCTTGCCTTTAAAAAAATTTAAACTCTTTTTTAACAAAAAAAAATCAGCCTTCTTCTCAAACCGTGGCTGTCCTCTTCATCCCTGTGAAGGATCTCCTCTTCAATCCTTTTTGTGTGAACGGTAGATCTCAGGTCTACCCACTCAATCCTCTTCTTTCCAATTTGGATAATACCCACCGCCGCAAACAAAAACCCCTTCACTCGGTCTTTAGGCCTTTTCCCCCTTCAACCACCGCTTTCTCGTCTCCTTCGTCGAGGGCGGCCTTGCCGAGATCACCGTCGTTAGGGATTTTGACGTCGCCGGGAACGCATCCCTCAGGATCTCCGTTGATGCTCCCAAGAATCGTGTCCTCGTGGTCAAGGCTGACTGTAGCCGACGCCAAAAGTGGTCCTACTGTCCGCCGCCAACGTCTCCATGGGTTTAAGAACTCGGGTCCTAGGTCCAACCTGGTTTGTCCGGCGCCGAGTTCGCCCATCCCAAGTTCTCCCATATTCGGCTTCCCTCAGCACCTCTTCGCTGCCGTGTCCTTCCAAATTACCAGGAACTCCCTTTGGTCTGATTCTCTCGCCGGCGTCGGAGCTTTATGGAAGCTGGAGTTCGAACCATATTTAATTGAAAGTTTCATTTGAGTTTAATTGAAAGCTGGGTCCTAGCTTACTTGATTTTTTGGAGTTGGAGTTGCACAGAATTGATTTTAATTGACGTTTAAGCTTTGAATTTGTTGTTTGAAGTTGAAAATTTTAATTAAAGTTAAGCGTTTTTTTTTCTTTGAATTTTCCACCTTCCACAATGGTTGAAGTGGAGACGATGGTTGAATTTTGGGTAAAAAAAGGTTTTCAATTTGTTTTTTATAAAGAAAGGGTATTTTGGTAATCTCATGTCCTATTTTGCCGGAAAAATCACCAGATTCCGGCGATAAGGGCTAAAGTATACACTTTTCACAAACTTGAAGGGTTGAATGATAATAAAAAAAAATAAGAGGGCTAAAACACGAATTTCCTCAAACTAGAGGAGCCCGAGGGTAATTTTCCCTAAATTTTATCATTGTCATGATACGAAAATTTGCATTCCCTTTCTGCTTTGTTATTACACCTTGCAAGTGTACCCCATAGAACTTTTAAATTTTTTGATACTCTCTATGCTAGCATTTACTTGCGCACTCTTTTTGGCTATATTTTCAAATTGCGATTCTAATACTGATTTTTTTTGTCATCTCTAATGTCACTTATTTTTCGTACTATTTGATATTTTAACATATTAAATTGATTAATTTAAATTTAAAACGTATATTATATTTAAAATATTATAAAAATGTTTCATCAAATATTTAAGAATTATAACTAAAATTTTGATTAAACTAAAATAGCACCCTCCCCAATTCTTACCAGTTGATTTTAATACTTTTTGGTTAGCATCTCAAGTTATATTAATAAACCTCGCAGCTATGTGTTTGTCCAGAAACTAGCATTAATCAAAACATGCGGCTCAAAATGGCGGTAAGACTGGTTGGAATGTGAATCCAAATGCTCAGTTTACTAAATTCGAAGGTTTCTCCCGATGACGTTTCGAAATGCCAAAATTCTAGTCGGACTAGATGATTCGATCAGATTTATTTGGTCAGCATAGACAATCCACCTAGAGTTTAAAAAAACAATACAAACCCTCACTAATTTCTCAATTTTGCTCGATTATTTTCAATTCTGAATTTTCTTATTGCTTGTGTTCCAAAATCTAGGGCGAATGTGGTCAATTTGAGGCCAGTAATTAGTTATTTATCTATTTCACCTATTAAAAAATTCACAATATTTATTAAAAAAAAGTATTATCTGGCCAACAATAGAACTAGTCGACCCAGAAGTCCACAGAAATCTTAGGTCAACTTTCTGTTAAAAAAAACTAGAAACAAGTCTATAATTCATATTTCGAAATTCAAAATAAAAATCTCTTCTCTAATATTATATGGGCCTTTATGCACTTAAGCTAATAGTTAGGGTTGGCAATGGGTAGGGTAGGGTAGGGTATTGATAGTATCCAACCCATACCCTAGTTTTTTTAGTTGGATCCATACCCTACCCACGACCCTATGGATATCTTTTAGAAAGACCCAGACCCAGACCCTATGGTCTAATCAAAGATCCATGCCTTATCCATAGACCCGCTACTTTATACCATATTTTTTTAAAATTTTAATATGATCCATATAAAAAGTAAGAAAAAATAAAGTTTATATTATAAAAAAATATCAAACTAAATTTAAATAAAATAGTAGCATTTTAACCAATTAAATAAATATGGTTCACAAGTTTTCAACAAATTTATAAGTATTAAATATAAAGTTTGAAAACAAAATAATTTCTTGCTAATTTTCCATGTGACTTTTGAATAATTCTTTGTGATTATCTTCTTGCTCCTTTCTTGCTCATATAATTTAATTATTCTCAATTTATTTTGCATCTGAGTATAAAATTTAATTGGGCAAATTACCCCCAAGTCTTTGGTCTTTATCAAAATCTCCTATTGGGTCCCTCTTTTATCATAAATGGTTAATCAGTCCTTGTTTTATTCAAAAATGTTGGTCTCGGGTCCCCACCGACCAAATCAGACTTTTTTATTATTTTTTTGTCATGTGAAATGACTATTTTACTTTTCACAAAACGACAAATTTTGTCTTATTTTTGTCATTTTGTGAAGGGTAAAATAGTCATTTCACATGACAAAACAAAATAAAAAAATATGATTTGGTCGGTGGGGACCCCAGGCCAACATTTTTAAATAAAACAGGGATGTAATACTCATTTATGACAAAGGAGGGATCTAATAGGAGAATAATGTAAAGACCAGGGACCTGAGAGTAATTTGCCTAATTTAATTACATAATTAGTTATTTAAATTTGATATTTTAATATAAAAAAATTAATATTATATATACTTGAAACTTCACTGTCGACATCATCAATAACTGAAGCATATTCTACACTATTTGCGCATTATACTGAATCTGTAGAGTAAAATAAGATAGTAAACTTAATCACATTATTTTAAATCACATACTTGATAAAATATATCATTGTCGAATTATCTTTTTTCATGGTCTCACGCAACCAATTTTGCAAACACGTTAAAGCTTCCAAAGTCTCTGGATGCAAACGATTACGATGAGCGTTTACCACCCTACCTCTTATGCTAAAAGCAGACTCCGAGGCAACACCGAACACAGGAGTACATAGCACATCTCGAGCAGTGATTTGCAATGTGGGATACTTAAGTCCATTATTTTGCCACCAACTTAATATGTCAAAGTTCTCCGCTCTAGATAAAACAAACTCTTTTAAGTAATGACCTAATTCAGATTTGCTCACTGAACTCTTGAGTTTCTTTTTGCTCTTCACGAAATAGTCATATTCAAGTTTGTCTAATTAGGTGTTAGAATTTTTTTAGTTAACTTATATATATATTATAATTATTTCCATAATAAACTAACTAGGGTCTAAGTAGGATCTAACTAATGGATATATGGGTAGGGTCTAACAAATGGGTCTATGGGTAGGATCTGGGTCTGCGTCAATCCAATCCAGACCCAGACCCTATTAAAATCCACATACATAAATTCATACCCTATCCATGACCCGTGGATCCTAAGACCCACTGGATAGGGTAAGGGTCTGATCCACAGGGTCTGAATCTTTTTGCCATCCCTACTAATAGTTTGGCAATTCATTTGTGTGGGAACACATACTTGGATTAAAAAGCCGTCTTCTGCCTTGGACGCGCGCACTCGCCCGTCACGTATCCGGGCCCATTTGATATCTAAATACACCTAATTAGAATAACACTTATTATAAAGAAAAAAGTTTCAGTCTAGAGTGTAGAGTCTGTAGACTAATTAGAACCATTAATTACATTTTGAAAGTTCAGATTATAAAAAATAAAAAACATTTATCGTAAGTTTTGTACATAAGTAGGTTCCAAAACTTAAGTTAGAATAACACTAAAAATTGTTCTACTACGGTGCTAAATGAATAATACGTGCATGGTAATTCATCTTCTTCTATCGCTAAGGATTGGCTTCCCACTACTACTACACTAGGTTCCAACTTAAGCGAGATGGCTCATAATCCGCCTCATGATCTAATATTGCTATTTGACTTTATACTATCTGAACCAGTATCTCTAGGCTAACTCAGTTTTATACATTCTCCAAATAAACAATTAATTTCTCACTCATCCATATTAACCTTAATTAACTTTATTTAATATTTTACCAAATATACAAAATAGAATTAAAGAAGAGAAAAAATAACAGACTACTGTCCCGTGGATATTGTACGTCTGTGTGACCATCTCCGTCCCATTTTTTTGTCCTCAACAAGTGAAGTACACGCGCCATGTCGAATACGGAGAAAATACACTGGTACGAGTAACTTCCCAGAATAGGACGTATAAAACAACATCACCAAGATAACATCACTCACATTTATGACGCTGCATTTACATTGCCTTGAAAGATATGATAACTTTATGTTATCAGCAATAAATCCGTTCTCATAAAGTAATCGAGCAAAAAAGCCAAATATTTCAGCTATATTTCCAACATTTCATTGTGTTCTTCTTCTCTACCCGTTTACCCTCTCCTAGTAAATAGTAATTTAATTAAACCCAATTCCCACCCTTCTCTTCTTTCAGGTAAAAAAAGCCTTTCCCTTTCTACTTTCCCACCTTCTTTTCTTACAGGTTAAAAAAAGCCTTACCGTTTCTACTTTCCCACTTTCTGACCTTTTTGTTGTCCACCAATCAACATCCTTTAGTATAAGTAGAAGCCCCTAATCTTAAAAGTGGAAATGTTTCTTCCTATTCTCCAAGCAAAGTAAGAAAGACCCTTTTTCTTCCCTTTTTCCATTTATATACTAGTATATGTGACCTCTTTTCCAATTCTACTTAAAGATTGTTCCTTCCTTCTTTTCTTAATTCCAAATATTCGAACACTCTTTGAACCGACTAATATAGGTTACGAACTGAGAATGACTTTCGAATTGTGACAAAGCTTCGTGTTGATTATATTATGCTTGTTTGTAATGTTGAATTTGGAATTAACCGAGTCATAAGGAAGGGATTTTTTCTTCTAAAGTTCACGCCTTTCCTTTTTGGTGTCCTTTCAGTTTCTTTATTTGGTTTCCTGTTCTTTATATCTGCAGAAAGATTTTATCTTTGGACCTGCATTCTTAATGGATCTTGTTTATAGCAAATGGGTGTGTGCATTTTCACTCTCTTGTTGGCTTTTCTGCTCTAGAGCACATTCAGGTTAGTTGGCTTCCTCCATTTTTGTGTGAAACTATTTTGAGGCTATGGATAAAATGATCAATGTGGGTATTTTGATTTTAGTGGAAGGGCTACTAGGAGATTCTAAAGTAAGAGGGGTGAACTTGGGAGGTTGGCTTGTGGTTGAAGGTTGGATTAAGCCTGCGCTGTTCGATGGAATTCCCAATGGGGACATGCTGGTGAGCTTCTCAGGTTAAGTTCTGATTATGATCCGTGCATTCGTTTCTCTTGTTTTCTCGGCAAGATTGTCAAACATTTTGTCGTTCGTAATGGCTAATTTGTTAACAAACTTTCTGATTATTGTAGGATGGGACACAAGTGCAGTTTAGGTCGGTGACATTGCAGAAGTTTGTGTCTGCGGAAAATGGGGGTGGCTCGGGGGTTAAAGTGGACAAAGACGAGGCTGCTTCTTGGGAAACATTCAGGGTGAGATGTTCACAGAAAACCAAACTTATTCATGCATAAAATAGTCTGAGAGATGTTTGAGGAACGGCGACATAACAGCTTCTTTTTGTCTTTGGTCATTACTCGTGACCAAAATCTGCGTGGAATTTCTAAAGCCGAGACTGCCACTGGATTGAGAAAGAGAATTTGCATTACGGTTGTACATTTAGTTCTTCAATGTCACATGGTAAGCTGAGTTAGACTGCAGTCAAATTTTGAAGGACCAAGGTTTATGATCTCGCTAAAAAGAGATGACAACATTTTTTGCCAGTTCAAACATTCTACTGCTTGGTACAGCACACCTAACAGTGTGTCACGGACTTTCTTCTCACAGTTGTGGAGATTCTCTGCTTCAGAATTCCAGCTTCGCACTTCACTAGGACAGTTTCTGTGTTGTGAAGGCGAAGGATGTACTACTGTCTCTGCAACATCGAACTCGTCTTCCACAGGAGAAATCTTTTATATCGAAAGGAATAACGACAACAGAGTGCATCTACGGCTGGCTAGTGGCTCCTATCTTCAGGTAGAATTCCTATTTTTGCTTGGAATTGAAAACATAACTGAAAGATGTGCTATCGCATTCTGGGCCACGGACTTCGAAACAGCAATAAATGTTCTCCAATTACGTACAATATTGACTATATCTTTTCAGGCTGTGACAGGGGATGAGCTGACGGCAGATTATTCTGGAAAACCGGACTGGGATGATAATGCTGCAACATTTGATATGATAATTGCAGCCAATAACTTGCACGGGGATTTTCAGCTGGCAAACGGGTATGGGCAGAACCAGGCCAAGGAAGTTCTTAGGGTAAAAATAGAGATTTTTATTATGTGGCGTTATATCCTCTGTGCTTTGGATAATGCAATTTATATCTGTATCTTAATAAACTCATTTCTTTTCGAGACTGCAGAAGCATAGAAACACATTTGTTACGATCGACGATTTCAAATTTCTCTATAGACATGGTATAAATACAGTGAGGATCCCGGTTGGGTGGTGGATTGCCTTTGATCCCGACCCTCCAGCACCATTTGTTGGTGGATCTTTGGAGTCATTAGACAATGCATTCTCCTGGGCACAGTATGTTTCATTCCACCTTTGGCAATGTTATGAAAGTCTGTTTCTTTCCTTAAGTTGTGAGGAACGTCGTGCAGAGCCTATGGCATAAAATGCCTAATAGACCTTCACGCAGCTCCTGGCTCCCAAAATGGGATGGAGCATAGTGCAAGTAGAGATGGTACAACTGCATGGCCAACTTCTTCCGATTACATATCAGAAACGCTTGATGTTATAGACTTTCTAGCTTCGAGGTAAAACTTTGCAAGTCACTGGATCGTTTATGAACAATTTGTTATATATAGAGAGGTCATGTCGTACTGGAGTAGGTTACTATGTTGTTTAGGGAATCTCTTGGAATAACTGACTTTCAGATTTTCTGAATCTTACCTGATGATGATTATTTTCAGGTATGCAAGGCATCCAGCCTTGCTGGGGATTGAGCTTTTGAATGAACCCTCGGCTTCTTCGGTTCCGTTGGATGTGTTGGTTCCTTATTACAAACGGGGTTACGAAATAGTTCGAAAATACTCTACATCATATGTCATAATGTGTCAAAGAATTGGCAATGCCGATCCTCTAGAGCTGTACCAGGCTAATATAGGCACTCAGAACATAGTTGTGGATTTGCATTTCTACAATCTTTTTGACAACTATTTTGTTAATATGAGTAGTATGGACAATATCCAGTACATAAACACGAGCAGGGAGGCTCAGTTGCAGGCTCTAAATGCTGCAAACGGTCCGCTTGTTTTCATTGGTAAGAAAAAGATCCTTGACGAAAACAATCCTATCATTTGTTATTCTGTTCACCTGCCTTGTTCAATCAGTCATTCTTTGCTATTTTGATCTTTAGGGGAATGGGTGAATGAATGGAATGTCACAAATGCATCTCAGTTAGATTATCAGAACTTCGGAAAGGCGCAACTTGATGTCTATAACTTAGCTTCCTTTGGATGGGCTTATTGGACTCTTAAAAATGACAGGAACCACTGGGACTTTGAATGGAACATAAGAAACAACTATCTTCAATTAGGTAATAATTGCTTATCATCAAATTTCTGCCACATGACAGTAACACTTGGTATCGGGAACTCATTTGGGTCATATATGCATGCAGGTAGTTCTTCAACCAAGAAGGTCGGCATCTACTTAACATTGCTAGAGTTGATCATCACCTTCTTTCTTCTGCTTTCTGTGTAGAAAGATGGTGCAAAAGTCTTATGTACTGCAGAATGAAGTGGAAGACCAACAGGAGGCACTTTTCTTCAAAGTTATCCTGGATTCTTTATGGAATGGTAACCTTTACAGGGCTCGGTATAATTCTCATGTCAACAATATTGTTAGGGCAAGGATCTACACAAATGTGGAGTATCTACTAGAAAAGATGAGAGACTTGTACTTACAAGCTTCATGCTCATTCTCAATAATATACAAGCAGCAAAATTTTTGCCTCCCTCTTTCCTAATCTGCAAACAAATCTGATTTCTCTCTATTTACTAGAGCCATCTCTTGTAAATAAGAATGTATATTCTCTTGACCACTTGGCCAACTGTGAAGAATCCTAAAAAAAGAAGAACCAAGAATCCATAGTATGTCAATGGCAGATCAACAAATCCCATGAAGTCTCCTATTGCTGAGTATGGAATGGCTATTCCCACTGCAGAAATCACAACGGTTGAACATAGTACAGGCCACGAGGCAATCTCTTGAATGAACGGGATTTTCTCCGTCCGGATCAAGTGGTATACCAAGGTTTGCATGAGAAGCCCTTCCACAAACCATGCAGAATGGAAGAACTTGACATCCCCGGTTGCAAAAGCATTGTAGTAGTAGAACAGAAACATCAGGTTCCCCACGTCGCATAGAGTACAAACAGGGCCATTCCATAGTATGAACAGAGGGAATCCTTTCTCGGGCCATCGCTGTGGAGTTTTGACGTAGTCATCTTCTAATTTGTCCCAAGGTATTGCTATTTGGCCAACACTGTACAGTAAGTTCTGTGTTAGGAGCTGCCTTGGAGTCAATGGCTCAAAATCTAGCAACACGGTTGCAATGAGAAGTGAAAGGACACTGCCTACATTGGCGACTACAGACATCTTTATGTACTTCATGGTGTTCCCGAAGGTAAGACGGCCGTGCTCAACTCCAGCCACTAGAACATTGAGATCTTTCTCAAGCAAGATAATATCGGCCAAGTCTTTGGAAACCGACGCTCCTGAATCAACCGAGATACCTACATTTGCTGCATCTATGGCGAGTGAATCGTTTATTCCATCTCCCAAGAATCCAATGACATGGTCACCTATGGTCTGCAAGGATTGCACGACCCTCAGTTTCTGCGTTGGGGTGAGCCTAGCCAGCACTGTTGCTCTTTTAACAGTCTCATGAAATGCATCTTGATCAAGTTGCTCCAGTTCTGGTCCAGTGCTGACATGTGTCGTTCTAATACCGAGTTCCTGACAAACCCTTACTGCCAAGGACAGAGAATCACCTGTTAATACTTTGGCTTTTACCCCCTTCTCAGCCAGTCTCCACAGTGCTTGCTTTGCTGAATCCTTTGGTGGGTCGAAGAACGTTATTACACCGTGGAAGACCAAGCCTGATTCTATGTTCTCACTGTCATTAGCTGCTGGGTCAATCTCCTGCTGCGACGACGTACAGATGAGAAGTTTCAAGGTAAGTGAGAATGCAAGTAAATAATATAATAAACATTGTATTTGCATTAGTAGGTGCAACAAAAAGATCAATTGGTTGTTTTTATATGCGATGGATTCTTTTGGGAAGAACTGAGATGTCTTAGAACTAATATGCAGGAAGTTAATGTATAGAACCCACTGGACTTCCATTTGGCTGGTATTAAAAAATGCATACTCCAGATTTTGGCTTGAAGAGCTTCATATACTTGCATCAGTAACTTGAATTTGTATAGACTGTAGTCTAACTAGAATTACTATTTCTATTCTAGAAATATGTGGAGAGAAATTAGATCATTGACACATAAGCAAACTTCTGCTATGGGTTGTGCTTGAACAAACTAAGGACACAAAAAGATAAATTTTAACGCACCTTGTCTAAGTTTTTTGTTGCAACTCCTATTATCCGTAGCCCCTGATTACTTAAATCTTCTGCCACATTTAGAATCCTCTGGTATTCTTCCGAGGACAGAGCTGCGTTGGCTCCTCTGTCAAAGTGGTCAATAAATGAGCATACTTTCAATACTTCTTCGAGTGCCCCTTTAGTAACGATGATCCTTTGCATTCCTTGAGCCTCTCTACCTTCAGATACTGAATCATAGTCCAGAATTACAGATACTTTCCTTCTTATAAAGTCAAAAGGAATCTCATCTATTTTCTTCCACTTTGATGGCTGGAACCGGTACCCGTTCGTGTAGACAAATGCCAAGATTGCATCATCCAAAGGGTACTTTTGGTCAGTCTTGAAGTAGGAGTTGAGGAAAGCGTAGTGTAGAACCTTCTCTTTCGGTAATCCCCAGCTGTCGAGATGACTAATCACGATTGCACGGTTCATTGTGAGCGTGCCTGTCTTGTCAATGCATAAGATGTCCCTGCACAAACCATTAGGACGTAAAGATAACTAATTGAGGGTGTTTAATCTAGAGTAAGATATAAACTGAGCTCCCTGAGAACTTTTTGAACTTACATGGATCCCATGTCTCGTATAGCTGCTAAGCTTTTGACTATACATCTGTCCTTGGCCATGGCAAGTGCTCCTTTTGCGAGACTTGTGTTCACAATTAGGGGAAGCATGTTAGGAGTAAGAGCACATGCAACCGAGAGTCCAAACAGAATGCTCTCGCTCAAATTACTTGACTTGAAGTAATCTAACAATATTAAGATTGTCATGACTACTAGCATAGCGCCGATTAGGACATAAGAGATGCGCCGGGTGCCTTTCTCGAAACCGTCTGGTGGTCTTCTCTTTCCTATTGTTGAGAACATGGTGCTCATGTATGTCTTGGATCCAGTGGAAACAACAAGACCGGTCCCGCTACCCGATACCACATTTGTTCCCTGAAAATTTGTAGATTCAAAAGCATTACTGGGTCTTGGTCAGAAAATGTTATCTCATTGAATTGACATAGCTAAGAAGGCTGCAGGTCCACATTATGCTGAAAGCGTATGCGAATCATTCGGGTTGCCTTTTGAAAGGGTGGATTTTGAAATGCTACCAGACTTGTCTCTAATAGTTTTCATCTAGAGTAGTGGCAAAATCTTTTCATAGCATATCGAATTTCGCTCGTCTCTTACTGGTTCTAACACTAGAATATATGTTTGCCGGAACTTGCAGACGTACCATGAAGCAGATATTTTTCAGCTCAAGCAAAGGAGTGTCAGGACTCTCTTTAGTATCAGCTGTCTTCTCAGTGGCCCAAGACTCACCCGTTAGCGAGGCCTGACTGTGAAAAGAAACAGAATACGATTCTTTACTTGGTTAACAGCTCTAGCAGAAAGCAAAGGAACAACATCGAAGAAACTTTGTCCATGCACTGGAATTTGCTGTGTGTACCTAACAACAAGGTGCTTTGTGGACAGTAGTCTCACATCTCCAGGGAAAAGGTCTCCAGGTTCAAATATGACAATGTCTCCCGGGACAATATCTCTTTGATCAACTTGTACGATCAATTCAGTCTGAACTACTCTACCTGCACATCGTTGAACTTTGACAGGACATCGGACAAATTCTGACAGTTTCATGGCAGCCTTTGAGCTACTATATTCCTGAATATAGTACAGTTCGGTCTTAAGCAATCAGAACCCAGGAGAAAGTCAAAGATAGAAGACAAGAAGTACCTGGTAGAACCGAAGGCTAACACTGATTACAACAAGTATGAGCATGATGCATCCATTTGGACTGTCACTGGCCAGATATGAAAGTGCCGACAATATGATCAGTATGATATTGAAAGGGTGGAAGAAAGCGCTCCAGAGGAGATGCCACCAGCTTGGAAACGAGTATTCAAGAGGAACGTTTGGGCCGTTCTCTTTCAGGCGCTTCTCGGCTTCGGCAAAGCTTAAGCCTGAACCAAGGGACACAATAGTAGGCCAGAGTTATGTATTGCAGCAAAATGCTGGGAATTAATGTATTGTTGTTGAGTACAATTGTTGAGTACAATAAACAGGTTTCGATATCGATTCTTGTAATCCTAGCTAATATCATTGAAGTATCATTCGGTTGTTGCTTTATGAAATCTCCTGTCTCAACAGTTCTAGAATTTGCGTGTGTCAAAAAAATTCAATCTGATAACTAAGGCATAACTGAGAAGAACGCACAACACCGACCTCGTTCCGTTGATCGAACATACTCAAAGACAATATCTCTATCTGATTGTGCCAATGAGTACAGCCACGAATAGACCTTCTCTTCCTCCTGGGTTCTTGAACCACCATCGACCTCCCCTGCACACGAAACCGCAACAGCATTAGCCCATCTCACCAGAACCTCGAGCGCAACTCACTTCTTCACTTACTCTTCGACACAAGGCCGCAAAGGTAATCCAGGGAAGACTTAATCACCCCGCCATTTTGGCGTGGGATTGGACTCGAGTGGACGAGATCCTCCGTAATGGGACCATAGGAAGGGAGGGGAGAGTAGTGATTTACATGGTTTTGGCTGGTAAACCAATAAGAGAAGGAGAAAATTCTAGGCAATCCCATTAGAACAAAGTGGCTGATGCAAAAATGAAGAGATGGATAAAGGCACACAACAGCTAATGGAGGACATCCTCAAATGGGGGTTAGCTTTGATGAGAAGAAGGTTAAAAGAGAGATAAACAACTCGGGGAAGCAATAAATGAAGGAAAAAAAACCCTTTTGCATAATTTTTCTAGGAGCAATTCCTAGCTGGTTTTCTAGTTTTATTGGTCGGAGTCTCAGCCTCTCTTTGTCTTTCGGTTGACTTCATAACTACCGGACTTTCAAATGACCGTTAGGTGCAAAGGCGCGCGATTAACGGTTAGCCCACGTGTGAGAGTTGTAGGTGCTGTCCGAATACTCTTCCAAGTCATTTCCTTCGGGACAGATTTTTGCCTGGTCGGAAATATTTTCTCTGTCCAACTTGATTTTCTTGTAGATAAGTAGTCGAAAATAACAATGCAGTAATCTCTCAACATACTTCTTCATAATAAGTTTAATGAGTCTAAAATTACATAGTTTTTTTTTTCAAAGTATCATGACAAGAGAGTTGTATGATCACAACAATAGTTTACGAATATCGTAATTTTACTATTATGTTAGAATCTGCAGATAATATTCTTGATATCTTAAAATAATGAGTTGATAAATTTTCATATTTATAAATTAAGTATTATCAAAAGATATTTAATCTAAATACATAATATCTCAGCAAAAAATTGATTGTGATTCAAGATTCAAAATCCATGGTATGTATAATTTAGTGTAAAAATTTTAGTGGTTAAAAACAACATTCTAATCCGATGTGAGGTTCTCCGATAATTTGAATCCAAAAAGTGTTTTCCAAACTTCATTCTGTCTGTGTTTTATTGCTTTTTCATCCAATATGGGGATGAACATTTTTGTTATTTTAAGGTAGGCGACTGATTCCTTTTCTTTAAAATTAGGTAGGCAACTAATAATTTTAGGATACAGTAATTTGGCATTAACTTGGCCTTAACAAATTTAATTTCTACTTAAGATTCTTGTCAATACTTTATTTACATGTAATTAAATTATGCGGTTGTGAACTTAAATCTTTGTGATTCAAATTCAGTCATGGATAATACGTCCACACATCAGTCTCATTTACCTACCTAATTGAGGTTGACGATTGGTTATAGTTGGTCGGCTGCCTTCCACGTCATTAGATCGGCAATTTAGGACACAAGTCTATACGTTTTTTGGCGGAAATTTTAGTTTTTTTTTTTGATACGGTGGCGATTGTAGTTCACATTATTGAAGTTGGTAAATGTTCACGAGACCACTGTTCTAAAACTAGTGATAATGACATTGAGATTGGGTCATCTTTACAAGACAAAATTGGTGGTAAAGTCGTTCATCGCTATCTAATCTTTTGGACCAAGGCAATTCATTTGTTAAACCGATTGATACACTACCAAACATCCAAAAAACTATTTACTTTTTTGCAAAAAGAATGGTGTTGTTAAATTAAAAGTGATACATTGAGTATTTTTTTACTTATCAATGATAAAAATCTAAAAATTATCAATTTTAAATTTTAAAACTAAATTGTTCCGACAAGATGAACAAAATTGCAGTAGGGTACTACGAAGACTCTTTTATGGTCAAAATAGGTGCATAGGATACTATAATTTCTATAGAAGAAGGAATAACAGCACGAATATGCGCCAAGGTGGACTCTAGAGGATGGTTAATTTTACCACTAGATTAGCAGTCCACGAAGGTGACACAGGAATGACATTTTATGATCTTGGCAAGAAGTTGGGTGCGGTGTGAGGAGGTGGTGAAACATAAGGGGAGTTTTGTAGTTTTGCGTTGTCGATGTAATAAATGACACAACGACATAATTTTGATGTATTTTTTTTACCACATCGTCGATATGACCTTGTATAATAAATTGCGGTATAATAATGTGAAACCGCAAATTATGCTCAATCCATTAGGCCCATTCAGTAAGATCAATTTGAGAATTTTTTTTTTATTTTCACGATAATTTTTGGAAGAAAACTAAGTTCAGTTAGATTTTTTTTAAGAAAATCAACAATTATACAATTCTTAATCTACAAAATCAACGGTTCTATAAAATTTATAATTTTGTATAAATCAACAATTATGGAAGTATAACACAAATTAACGATTACTTACTTGCTTAATATCGTCGCTCGCTAAATCGATCCGTAAACAACCAAAAAAAACCTTTATCTCCGAATTTTTGGTCCCTGTCCACTTTTGAAGCTGAGGCTCGTTTTATAGAAATTTTTTTTTTTACCAAAAAACGGGTTCAAGACCCGGCATTTGGTGGATAAAAATCTCCAACTTTTGTTCTACACTAGTGAAATGGTCCGACTGGATAACCGGAAGCCAGGTTTTTAAATTGGTCTGACCGTACCAAATGCTGAATTTTTAATTGGTCATTCGGACCATAAATCGGTTACAAATCCCGCTTAACGGTGTAATCGGAATAAAAATCCGGCATTTGGTTGAACCGAATTTTTTTTTTGTTTACCAAATGCCAGATAAGAGATTGGTCATTTGGTTTAATCGGAATTTTTTTCCGCTTTTTGGTTCAACCAGATTTTTAATCCGGTTTTTGGAGAGAGAAACACCATTTCGATAATTTTAAGTGTTGGGTACCAATTTGATAAAAATTAGTGAACAATAACACCAATAAAAAAAAATCCGCCCAGTTGCTATTTTCCTAACAAGTTCACACCAAACGTGGACATGAACAAAAAAACCCACCCAGACCCAGTTCTCCTATGAGCTCAAAAAGCTTAGAAATCAACTAACAATCGATAAGGTCAACACTTCGCATTTCCTTCATATCCAACAACAAATTCTCTAAGACCAGAAGAAGCAGAACACCCTACTCGTCCTCTTGAATAGGAGAGGGGGTCCATTGGATCGAAAATGGCTTCGTCTAGCTCACGCAGAAGAAGGCAATCACCCGCAAGTCGGAGAAGATCGGGAAGCCCGTCATCTATGCCCTGAGGTCACCGTTATTGTTGGACCCGGCGAGATCAAGAAGCTCTCACTGACGTTAGAGAAGAACGGCTACCTTCTTTTTAATTGGTTGATGTACAAAAGATGTTTCTTAGATAATTCACATCGGTGCTGTACTCACAATTAGAGTAGGAAATTGGTTTATTGTTTAAGATTAGAGTTTTATTGCATTATTTGGTGTAACTACGTACATTATTAGCAAGTCATAATCAGGAGACCATACATCCCAAAACAAAAAGGGTAAAACACAACAGATCCCAAATCAACTCATAGTAACCGCTCCTTCAAAATTTCTTCAAATTTTGTGGAAGAAAATTTGTACTTGGATTTAGCGGCCTTTCACCGTTTTGCTGTGGAATGAAAATTGCCACCTGGAAAAAATATTTTGGAATTTTCGTTGGAACTTTCTATTTTTTTAAAATAAAACTTTCAAGTTTCTCTGGGCGGCGGTGGGGGGCCTCGTTTTTGTTGTGGTTGAAGTGGTGGAGGTTGTAGATGAGGGTGATGAAGAGGGAGCAGCTTGGCGGAGGTAGTCCTTGGTGATCTGGAAGAGTTCGCCCCGACAGGGTCAAGGTAGCATTTTTTTCGATTTTTCGAATTTTTTTTTTTTAAATTAAGCTGATTGGGCGACGTGGCCCAATCAGAGTGGGCCACGTCGCGCAGTTCGTCATACTAGGCAAAGGGCGCAGAGCGCCTTGCTGACATGCACAGGTGCCTCGCGTATCAGCAAAGCACGCGGCTCGTCCAATGGCGAGCCGCCACGTGGCAGATCGGGATCGGACGCCCTGGTCGCTGCGGATGGTATTATTATCCGCTTCTCGACTTGCACTCACTCCGTCTCTTCGCTCCGGCGGTACGCTCCAATAAGGCCCATGAGCCTGGGACGCCAAATCCACTAGTAGTATCAACTTATATTCCAAATTACGTCAACCTTCATTTCATAATCAGTACTTCATATATTACGCCATTATTACAACCTCATGTTCAATAGTAATATATGAATAACATGGGGCAATAAATACGACCAAGCTAGTATGTTATGTTACTCTATTTGTCGCCGCTTTCTTTTATTTTTCATGATAAAAGTAATTTGAAAATATTTTCCATGATAAATATTGTTGTTTTCTTTATATTCGAGTCTATTGGTCTATGACTCTGCAGCTTGTGACGGGAAGGCTGTTAAGCTATGGTCTTCCTGAATAAGCGGGTACAGATCCCTGCATACTACATGTCCGTTATTTATATTTTGCTAATACAACTAATCCACTTTGATTGTCCGTAAACTGATTTTGGATCAATTTGACCATCTTTGTGAATTATTCTCAAATATTTGCAAGGGTCCAACAATTATGCTATCTACGGAAACAATTAGCAACACAATAGATACTTTATAACACAACAACAGCCTCTTTACAGAATGCTATAATAAAAGTGGGGTAAAAGATATATATGGTATTGATCTTTTATAAATATTAGTTCATGTCACAATTTTTCCCTCTCGTTATGGTCATTTATGTGTGTTAAATTATTATATATTTGTATTTGTATTTGTAATAGTGCAAAAAACGCCCAATTCCAAGTTGTTCATAATCGATTTTATTAATCTATACTAAGTCACTATTTTGCGATCACTCTAGATCATTTTATGATTGTAAAATCTTCGTGTGGAACGAGGAAGAAACTAGCTACTAGAACAAAGAACAATCTTCCCCAAAACTGATGATTTCGATACGAATGCTAGACTAATCAGATTCAGTCGATTAACCTTAAAAATTCGATTTCGGAAGAACATACCATAAACTTTTTCATAATTGTTTTCAGTCGGTGAAAGTTTTAAAACATTCGGATATGAACTTTTACCAATACTTTAAACCCAAATTCATGCATCGTTATCAAAAGATTTGGAATGCGAATAATTTCTTTTATAAATAAAGTGTAAAACTCTTCGTCAAATCACCAAGAATAATTACACTAAATATATTATTTGGCCTATGGCGCACGTTGCTTTGTACTAGTCGTAATTTAACCTGTAGCCTTCTGCAAATATAAATGTGCATATGTATATTAATCAAGTTTCAGGTATAGTATACTAGCGCTAACTTTTTTCTAAGACATCGTTAGTTCACTGCGGCAGTTATTATTGGTCATGAAATAACCATCTTTGTCGAAACAGTTACTGATGCTCGGTGGCATGATGCTATGCATAAGGAAATTAATGTTCTTGAACGCAATGACACTTGGACGTTAGAATCTTTACCACCAGGCAAGAAGAAGACAGCTTGCCAATAAATCTATGGTGACAAATATCATTATGATGAATCTATGTAGAGATACAAAGGTTGTTCACGGTGATCAGAACAAAGAAAGAGTGGAGAGTGGAGTATAATGAGATATTTGTTCCAGTTGCGAAGATGGTTAGTGTCTACACCTTTTTGGCCATTGCAATGAATCAATCTTGATATCTACATTGAATGGACATTCATAATACATTTTTTATGGTAATATCTATGAAGTGGTTTTTATGTAAGTTTGTCCTGATTTCATAAAACCTGGGATCGATAAAGCCTATTGGCTTCGAAAATCCATGTATGGCTTGCGACAAGCTTTCAGAAATTGGTTTGCAAAGATTGTTGTTGTTCTGTGGTTTTATGATTTTTCTCAAATGCATGGTGATTACTCTTTGTTCTTTTCTCATTGTGATGGTATCTCTCTTTGTGTTTTCATCCATGTTGAGGACGTATTTTTTAGATATTCTTATAATCAATCGATTGACGATTTCTATCTCACTCACCTAGAGCACTTGTTAGATACAATATTGCAACATTTTATTATGTTTCAACAAAATCAAGATGAGATCTTGGATTTCTTGCACACACGGGCTTTCCAAAATAATACTATACCGAGAATCATGCACCAAACATAGTGTGATTCATTGCCATCTCTTGTCGGTCAGTCATTCGATGATGATGATGATTTCGCCCTATGATATACAAAAGATCTTTTTCAACCTCCTAATCATAAAGTTAATGGTAAATTAATTTATAAATCCTATAGTATTGAGGAGGACAAGGTTAATGAAGTTGAGTTTGATACATTTAATGCTCAACCAATTTATTACTCCTACCTTGATGAGGTTGATGAATTTGAGTTTGCTAAAGATTGCTTTGATGTAAAATATTATGATGAATCTAAAGTACCATTGTCACGAACAAAAATCAGAAGAGACAATGTCCAAGGTGTAACTATCTCGTTTGGTACCAAACTTTATTATGAAATAAGTTTAACACCTGAATTTTATGGAATAATAATACAAAAACAACGCAAAACTTTAATCCAAAAAAATTCCAAAAAATTTTATTATAAAAAGAAAATAGCAACAACACATGCAGCTTAACTCCATCCTACTCTTGATCTCGTACCTCCCTCATGCAATCTGAGTCATATATGGAGCTAAGGCGAGGTCAAAATAACTCAACAAGTGGGAGACAAAATCAAAACTATATATATCATGATAACCAGTCAAGTCTTCTCTAACTAACTATCTAGTCAACTAATATGAATAGGACTCTAAAGTCCAACATAACATGTCTATGGCAAGATTCTCGAGAGGCCCAAAAAGATACCCTTTCGTCCCCACTTTACGGGTAGATGACAAAAAGATATTCTTCCTCGAGCCCAAATAATTTTCACATTCCCTGTCTATTTGATTACACGCATTTAGGGTTATATAGTAGCCCATTTGAAACGGTAGTAAAAACTACAGAACCTTTAAAGTATGGAAATAATCTTGTATGTCGAAAACTCAGAATTTCGTAACTCATATTCATATTCATTCTATATAAAGTGTAATCCAAGATCCATATAATCTATAGTAATCACGCCAAATAGTCACCAATTTATAGTTTAAATAGATCGTATATCATCGAACTTACTACTCATCATACCAAATTACACACTTGATCGCAATCATCATATATAACATAAAGGACATTAATATAATCTAGAATCTAAATTGGATTTTGACAACCATATTTATCAGACTTTGAATTCAAAATCAAATCATATATGCTCAGACAAAACATGAATTCTATTATAAATAATAAAAACCAAATCGCACCAAATCCATGCAATTAAGATTCATGGCCGTAACAGGCCAGTTAAAGAGATTAATGTATTCACTGGCAGGAAAAAGCTCTTCCCAATTGCTTCTCGTCAATTGATTAAGATATGGTTTTACTTTTCTAATCACAGATCAATTAAACCTAAATTACAGTACCAAAAGCGAAAACAAATGAATAAGGATAATTAAAAATTTACAATAAAATCGTTTGTGACTTAGATCAAGGACGAATTTCACTCACCTGAATTGTGTTAAACTTTATAATGGTTTTTGTTCATGGAACTTCAATGATCCTCCTAGTACGGATGCTTACTTTTCTCTCCTCTTAACTCCGGAGAATTTCTTAAGACTCTGTCTTCTTTTTTAATATCTTCTTTAATCGAAGCGTCCCATTCACCTTCAGGGATCCAAAATTTTGTGAGTTAATCTTTGGTGATAGAGAGGCTTTTATTAAAAATAGAAAGATGACTTAAAATACTAAATAAAGTTACTAATAGTGAATTTTCATAAGGTCTCTAATTTTTGATAAAATAGGTAAATTTCTACCCGATTTAACATTATCGCTAATTTAGATTTCTTAATTTTTACATTCTACCCTCCTTAATAAGTTTGTCCTTAAACTTTGAGGTGACTTACTTGTGCATTCAAAAAAGTAAAGGTACTTCTCTCTCATTTCGAGCTTAACTCTCAGGTAGCTTCCTTCTTTATATGATTGCTCCATTGTCCCTTAACATATTCAATTTTCCTCTTATGAAGTTATTAAAGCTTGAAATCCACAATCCTCAGTGGTATTTCCAAATAGTTTATAACTAGACAAATTTATGTAAGGATTTCTTGCACCACCTATCCTTCTATTGGAATTTATTTTTGTAGCATAGACATATATAAGACATCATGTACTTCTACTAGGCTCGGTAGTAGAGCTAGTTTGTAAGCCAATTTTTCTATCTGTTGAATCACATCAAACAGTCCAATATAATGTGGACTCAACTTTTGACTCCAAATCTTTGAATTTTCTTGATAGGTAATACTTTTAGAAACACATGTTCTCTGACTGCAAATTCCACCACTCTGCAATCTACAGATTTTTTCTGCCTATCCTGAGCTGCCTAGATACAACTTTGTATTATCAGTACCTTTTTAGTTAGCTTTTGGAATATATCTGGTCTCAAAATTTTCTTCTATATTATCTCATTCTAATTGATAGGTGATCGAAATTTTCTACCATGCAGGGTCTCATATGGTGTCATTCCTATACTTACTTTTTTTTTCTCGTGTCAAGTATCATTTTATTAAAAGAAAAAGAAAAGGTTACAAAAGATAGAGCACAAACCCGTAAAATCCTGCTGGCCAACAGTCCTGGCAGTCAGGAGGAGCAACGATACAACCCAACACCAGCGAACCCACAAGTTGGGTCGCTCGGTAGGATATATTAAAGAAAATTATGGAGACCGGCGTGGAAGCCAAGAAGTGGCCAATATGGTGGCCGACGATGAAACTGCGAAGTGACCGGAGTGGAAGCTGTGGGGTGACCGGCGTGGAAGTTGTGGGCTTCATTCCTATACTTACTTGGAAACTGTTATTGTAGGCAAACTCCACCAATAGTAGGTTTCCCTCTCAATTACCTCCGAAGTCTAACACACAAGCTCTCAATAAGTCCTCTATGGTTTGTATTGTTCGTTCTGATTGTCCATCTATTTATGGATGAAAAACGGTGCTAAACTGTAATTTTGTCTCCAATGCCTTATGTATGCTAACCTAAAACTTAGACAAAAATCTGGTATCTCGGTCTGAAGTGATGCTAATGGAACCTCCAGGTAGTCGCACTATTTTCTTTATATATAATTCTGTCATTTGCTCAATAGTCATACATGTCTTATATGCTAGAAAGTGAACTGACTTAGTGAGGCGATACACCACTACCCATACATCATCCTTATCTTGTAAGTTTCTTGGAAGTCCTGTCACAAAATCCATGGTAATCTTCTCCCATTTTCATTCTGAAATCTCTATAGGTTATAAGGGGCCGACGGGTCGCTGGTTCTACCATTATATTCTTTGAAAGAGTTGTTTGACGAGTGTTGTCGGCATTGCGGACATGACAATGCATGCAATTTTTATTGATATTGAAAAAAATTTATACTGAGATTGCACATATGCCCCAAGATTAGTGGGTTGAGAAGGTCGAGCACATTGATTTTCTTAGAATGGACTAGTTTATATATGTTGAAACTCCTCATTTACTGAACATGTGGAATGATATAAAGGATGCCAAAAGAGCCTCTCCGAAAACATGAGTTCTTTATCTTTTACTTGGAAAGTGTCTACGATTGCTTGATTTTCAATTACTTATTCTATTGGGATGGACGATACCAAGCATCACCATATGGATCGAAAGTGTTAAAGATTTTTAAGTGTAAGGATCTCAAAATGGACTACAACACCAAATTCGACTATTGATTATTATTATGAGGATTATTTAGTTTTAGATAATTATTAATGAGTCTATTTATATTAGAATTCTATGTCATTTATTTTGTTTCTTATAAATATGAATTATATTGTATTATTTTATTTGATTAATTGATTGATTAATAAAAATTAAAGTTATTCTTTATTTTTTTACTTAATGATATTTTATTAAACTGATTATCAAAATTTTATCATATTTTCTAGATATTATTATAATCAACAAATTAACGATTCTTCCTAAAATTTTGGTGCATAAAAAATTGATCCTTATGGAAAAGAAGGAAAAAGAAACAAGAGCAAGTCTAGAATATTCTGCAGCCGTCCTTTATTAAATGGAACTCCTCTTGGAATTTGATTTTGCTTGTTGCCTACGAATAGCTCGAGCACCAATCCAATTTTTAGCTCAGGGACAGGGCAAAGAATAAGTTCCATTAATTAAAGCATGCGATCGCCGTCGCCCTCCCGTAAAGAAAATCGTTCTTCTTTTGATCCACAACCTATGCATCATTTAGGAGGGGAGAGACACCAACTAAGAAACAGGTGAACTAGTGAAAGAGTAACCAAGTGACTGGAAACGAACGATGTTTTACTCTTGTCCCACGAGTTTTATGGTGAAAAGATTTTGATTACGTATTTTGGAAACATAAATTTGACACTAATTAGGATGTAATTAATAATAATTAATAAGATTTGTTTAGAAAAAAGAAAAAATCGTATGGTGATAAATATTTGTTGAATTTTTTATATATTTAAAATGATACATGTTCTAGCTTTACTAATTATCGTGTAATATCAACCAAAATTTTCGAAGAAAATTAACACGGGACAGACAGAGAAACAATAATAATTTCCACACTTTGTAAGATAACGCCAGACCATCTCAATTCTGATCCTTAACAGCATAGTTTTAAAATCCGAATTTTTTACGATTTGAATATTATCTATTTTTTGGATCAGACAATCAAATTCGTTCAGATCGTCGGTCGTCATACCAAAGATTTGAATATTATTTTTGGCGGCCCTCCACCTACTCCATTTCGAGAAAACCATCTCTGCCCTCCAGCGACCCTCTCTCCATCTCTTCCAGCGATCCCCCGTTGATCTGCTTTGGCCCACATTTTTTTGAGGTAGCCCGTTTCTATTTCTCTCTATTTTCATTATGTATTTATGTTTACTTATTTTGGAAAATAATGGGTTCCTATATTTTTTTTTCAGTTTCTCCATAGATTTTGGCCCTTTTGAAAGTTCTGGTTGAACCAGCATTTTTTGATCAACCTGAGAGCAAAAATTTGTTGATCAGATCGCAAAACGGACTGTTTGATTACTCTCCTTTTTTATCCCTAAAAATGGATCGCCCAATGAAAGATTTATGGTCTCACAAGTCAAATTATTGGTCGAATTGTGTTTTTTTTTAATTATTCTTAATAGAATTCATTTGATCCAAATTAGAGGTCACTGTCGTTAATTCGGGGCTAGATTGAGTCTGGAGAGATAGCCAAATACCAAATAGTACGAATTGAAAAGTGGATCGTACTAACATATTTTACTTTTTAATATTTGCATATTTTGTTTGTTATATTGACATATTTTGTTTGTCAATATTGATATGTGTAAACTGATTTTGTAAAATAATTTAAGTAAAAAAATTAAAATGATAAAATGAGAAGTTATGTTTGCATATTTTGTATTTCAATATTGACATATTTTATGAATCATATTCATATATTTTATATATTAATAATGGTATGTCGTATTTGATATTTTTATATAACTTTTTTGCATTTTTGTAACAAAAAATTAAACATATTAATATTGAGATATTTAGAATATCAATATTACAAAAATATATGTTTGTGCACTCATCATTTTTATTCAGTGTTCCATACTTAATTGATCTCCTCGAATTCTCTCCCAGTGCTACGCACATAGAAATTCTAATTAGATTAAGTTACTCATAATTTATCAATCGTTTTAATTAAGAAATTTTTATTATTGTGTTCTATATCATAGTTAAAACTATGATTATATGCCTATATATTTTTTCCAAAAGTATTCAACATTTGACATAATTTAATTTTCTAAAAACTATCCCTATGTAAATGATTGTAAGAATCAAATATCGGGTAGGTTTAGCATATTTTGGATATACTATGCATTAAATTTTTATTCAAAAAATATATTAACTATTTTTAGCCAAAATATTCAAGCTGAGTCAGTACTGTAAAAAATAACAAAGGTTTGTCAATCAAATTTTAACATAATTGTGTTTCTAAAATTCAATTCAAATTTTGAATATAAATTAAATAAATTGATTATGTAATTGATAATATTTGATCTATATTACTTTATGATAGTTACTAAATTTACTCGCGAGCTTTAGTGAGTGTTTGGTTTGGTTGTTGGAGAGTAGAGGTTGGCTGTTAGATATCTATCAACTGATTTTAAAGTGTTTGACAATAAAAAAAAAAGTTAGTTGATGGCTCCCAACAGCTATTTATCCAGCCGCTACAATTTATGGCTGATGTATTTAATGGATGGTTGTTGGAAGAATACCCTCGATTTAGATAAGCCTAATTAAGAGAATTTTTTAATAATATCTACTATCTTAAATATTAAATTGAGATGGACACTTTTTTAATTGGTGAAAACATATGGATAAAAAATATGTACTATATTAATTATTAAATTAAGAGAGATATTTCTTTAATTGGCAGAAACATATAGATAATAATATGTACTATATTAAATATTAAATTAAGAAAAATATTTTTTAATTGGCGAATCATAGAGATAAATAATATATAATATATTAAATATTAATTAAGAGAGACACTTTGTTATATATTAAAGAATGATGTTTATTAGTCAATTATCCTTATAAATAATTTTACAACTCAACAGCAACATCCAATGATAATTTATCACACACTTTTGCAAAAATCGAATATCAGCTATCTGCTGAATATTATCAACCGACAGCTGTTCAACTCACAGCTAACAGCTATTCAACTGACAGTCAATAGCTAACAGCTAAATTTTATTAGCCGTACCAAACAACGAGTCAAGTTTCAACTACACCTGGTGGTTTTTTCTTTGGGGTAAGCGAAAATAGTTTTGTTGAAATTGCAACAAAATATAATTTGTAATTTTACCGAAAAGTGACATTAACAACATAAAAGGACAACCTGGAAAAAGCGAATAATTCGATACTAAATTGTATGTCCTGATCATCCAAGGGCCCACGTACTACAGTTGTGACAGTATTAGATAATTAATTTTCTAGTAAAATTTAAGAGAGAAATACTGAATATTTTGTGTCTACTAAAGAATTTTCATTAATTGGATATATCAAACAAAAATTTCACTTACTTTACCCTACCCCTCGTAGCTGCCCCCACCGTTTTGGTTACAGTATCGCGTGACCCCGGATACAACCAGATTCTTCCATCCACCGGAACTGTAAAATTGTAAATATACTCGGACTTAGAGCAATGTTCTATTCTAATAAGCTATATAATCAGAGTAAAGGAATATAACAGTCTAAAACATCCATGTGATGATATAAACCATAAAACTAAACGGACCCTCTCAAAATACGCTATGTCAACGTCCTTATTTGTTGGATCACTTGGCTTCTAACCGAACCAGAAAATACAATACGACACCGAGAGCCGAGCGTAGCTCACATGAGGGGTTACATTGGTTGAAAAATGATATTTTTTTATGGTATGTTTTAAAGGATATGTAAAGATTTTTTTGAAAAAAATTCAAAAATTATGAAACAAAATGAAAAAAAATGTTAGCACGAAGAAATTGTTGTTGAAAAAATAAAACAGAGACAAAAATATATATGTTGCGAATTTTTGTAAAAAAACTAAAAACTATGAGACCAAAGTGAAAAAACTCACACATACTAATATCATATGAGAAAAATATTGTTCTCGCAAAAATGAAAATATAAAAAAATATACTTGTCATTATGGCACGAAGAAATGTCGATTTTGCATTACAAAAATGTGAATATAAAATAAAAATAATATCAAAACAATATGCTCAATCTTTACCGTACAAACTAACATCGTCGCTTAAAAAAACCCAATCCTGCCTCCTATAAATTCCACGTGTCCTAAACCAACACTTGGTCGTTTTCCCTTCAGTCTTCCCGCCCACGGCTCTCTTCCTTGCTTTCCACTTCATATCCCCCAAGCCTCCTCACACACCCCGGGAATTGAAAAAAAAAAACACATTAAATCGGGGAATTGAAACGCCGCCGTTCGGGTTAAGCACGAATTGTGATCAGAAAATGCGGAGAGATCAGAACCGTCGGATCAGGATCAAGATTATCGACCCGGTGGTTATGATCTTATTAGTCTCATTCGTATTGTTATCTTCCTTCTCTGGTTCGAATGCCCAACCGGCCGTGCCGGAGCAGTACGGGTTGAGCTCGGGGTTCGACCCGTCGATGGTGATAGTAGTCGTGGTGGTAGTCGCGGCCTTCTTCTTCATCGGAATGTTCTCCATCTTCCTCCGCCAGTGCTCCGAGCCGGCCGCCGGCGGTTACTCCTCCTACGCCGGCGCCGCCAGGTACCTCCGTTCCCGACTTCCCCACGGGCTGGACAAGTCCGTGATCGAGTCGTTCCCGGTCCTGGACTGCTCTGCGATCAAGGAGGGGCTGGAATGCGCCGTTTGCTTGGGGGAGTTCGAAAACGACCAGTCGTTCCGGCTGCTCCCGAAATGCCGCCACGTGTTCCACCCGGATTGCATCGACACATGGCTCGCCTCCCACGTCACCTGCCCCGTCTGCCGCGCCAACCTTGAAGAGAAAGGGGACTCCTCCACCTCGCCCCCTGCCGACTTGTCTTTGCCGGAGCCTCGGGCAGACGAGATCACTATTCCGGTCGGCGAACTTGAGCGGCCGAGGCCGGTGAGGATAACCGGGGGGAATTTCCCCAGGTCGCATTCCACCGGCCACTCTCTGGCCGCCAGCGTTGATCGATACACTCTCCGGCTGCCGGAGGAGCTCGTGATGGAGGTCATCGACAGAGCGAGGCTCGAACGGGCGGCGAGCTTTAACGAAGGGTACAAAGGTTATTTTACAGAAGACTACGATACTGATCGGGGAAGGCAGTGGGTAGTTTTCTCAATGACGCCGCCGTCTGTTTCCCGTGGTCCCGTTGCCGTTAAGTTGTCCGAGTCTAAGGATGTTGACAGTAACGGAGACGGAGGGAGTTCCGTTAACGATTCCAGCCTGCTGGTTTCCGTCAAAGTTCCGTTAAATTTCCTCGGTGGTAAGGTAGAGGGGACCGGTGTGCCGTCGTCAGTTACGGCTGGGCCTCTGGTCTGAATTTATTTTTTAAAATTGATATATTTAATCCGCTCTGTATTATTTTTAATGCTTTTTAACTGGAGACCAATTAGGAACATTGATTGGATTTCTTTTCTTGGTATAACCCCTTTAGCGGGATTGAAGCAAGGGTTTTGTGTTTGCTTGCAAGTATAGTAGCCAATTCCATCATTAATAAAATTATAAAGGAAAACATATATAATAGGTTACATTTTGTTGATATTTTATACTTTATTTTATGAAGTACAGAGTTTGCCTTCGATTTGTACAGTGATATAACAATGCACATTGTTATACTTAATTTTATTTTAAGAAGTTTAAGTTTTCTATAATGGTGTAAGAAAAAGGTTATATAAGAAATCACAGTCAACTAGTAACCGTAAAAAACTATCCTTATCAAATTACAGAAATTCCCACCGGTGGGCATCGAAGGGGCCCGGATTTTGTATCTTTGTTATTTAATGTATTACAAATTTGATAAAAGATAATTATAATTTTATTATAATTTTGTTGAGGTACCATTTCCTCTACAACATATTTAATTAAGATTTTTTGAATTAAAATTTTTGTAACAAAATTTTTTTATTCAACATTATTAAAATGTTGTCGCATTCGAATGATTCAATTTCAATATCGGGAGTATAAACCTGAGGATAATATTACAAATTGTGTTTACTAGGCCCCCTATTTTCGACGGGATTCTTGTCTGAATTAGTGAATGTTCATAGGTGGTAATTAGTGCTTAAAATATTATTGTATTACATTTACACTTTACGACTGAATAATTTTTTATAATTTATATTATCTTTTCTTGGTATAACCCCTTTAGCGGGATTGAAGCAAGGGTTATGTGTTTGCTTGCAAGTATAGTAGCCAATTCCATCATTAATAAATTATAAAGAAAAACATATATGATAGGTTAGATTTTGTTGATATTTTATACTATATTTTATGAAGTACAGAGTTTGCCTTCGTTTTGTACAGTGATCTAACAATGGAGATTGTTTATAGTTAATTTTATTTTAAGAAGTATAATTTTCTGTAATGGTATAAGAAAAAGGTTGGATAAGAAATCAGTCAGCTAGTCAGCGTAAAAGATATGGGCTTGTTTGGCTTTTGCTCTATGGGCCCGTTTCTATTGTGCTTCTTGCTTTAATTTTTAGTTTTATCTCTTTTTCTGGGCCTCGACTGTTTGTTGGCTTTGTCGGAATTTTGATTTACCTTAGTTGTTGCTTGTTTCGTTTTCTGCCATTTTGTTTTCCTTTCGGTTTTTGTTGCTAGTTTAATGGGTCTCGGTCGATTCACGTCGATCTTGGCTTTCTGCTGAGTGTATCTTGTATACACTCAGTTGCCTTCTCGACTTTGTCTTGAGATTTTCTTACCGAACTTCGTTTCGGCAGATTTCGCATCGATCGATGGTCCTAGGGCTTTTTCGATCGCCCTTCGCCCCCGTCCTGTGCTTCCTTGTACTTGTTGGATCGGTTTCAATTTATGATCTGCTTTCTTGTCTTGTGCTTGCGATCTTTTTGTATCGCCATATAATCCTGGTTATAATATAATTTGTGTGCGTTTTACCCCTAAAAAAAAGTCAGCGTAAAAGATATACTCATCAAATTACGGAATTTCCCTCAGGAGAGCATCGAAGGGAACCGGCTTGAGTCGTGTACATACATTTTAGTAGAGGCCCATAAGTGATTTTAGTACAGGCCCATCCTGAAGTGACCTATAACTATTGGATTAGTCAAAATAATATTTTTTTTTTATCTCACGGCCTATAATAAGAAAGGGTATTTTAGCCATTCTATCTCAATCAATAAATAAGCACATCTTCTTTTATGGCGAAAATCACTGAAACAAATCCAGGGATGAGGGGTCATGGAGGGGAGCATGCGGAGGCGACCTCGGCCATGCAGAAACGACAACTTCCGACATGCAACGACCTCAGTCAGGCGGCAACCTCAACCAGGCAGCAACGACAACCTCAATGGCAATGTTAGGTCATCGTCATTGGAGCCAAACCCATAACCGTTGATCTCCCAATACCACGAAAGTGAACCCAGGGACGACTGGACGAGTGATCATAGAGGGGAGTAGCCATGGAGACAGGCTGCCCTCCATCTTTATTTACTTCCAATTATAACAACGGTGGTGCATGTGTCTCCGACAACTGAGTCCTAGCACTTGGTGAAGCGACGATGTTGTGAGAGCCAGAGAGGCGACTACGCGGTGGCGATGGGTGAAGGCGTTCCAAACAGTTTGTAAATCGACAACGAACAGGAAAAACAGAATAATCGACCTTCGTCGGGGACTCCACCTTCTTCCTCCTCTTGTCAACATCGACCAGTGAATCAACAATGAATTAGTTTCACCGAAGCGGCTAAGAGAAGCAAGATGAATGATCTTTGATTTTTTAATGAGGATTTTTGAAATTATTTTGTCTGGTTATGTTAAATATTTTATCTATTATTATCGAATAGTATGCACTGTTATGATCAAATAATTTGTAATAGTAGTTCGAATAGTTTACACTATTACAATAAAATGGTTTGTGATAGTAATTCGAATAGTCTTACGCTAGTAGTTCGAATACGATCAAATAGTTTGTGCTAGTAGTTCAAATAGTTTACAATATCATGATCAAATAGTTTGTACTAATTGTTAGAATTATTTATAGTGTTATGATCAAATAATTTGTACTAGTAGTACGAAGAGTTTACACTATTATGATCAAATGGTTTATACTAGTAGTTCAAATGATTTTCACTATTCTGATCAAATAGTTTGTATTAGTAATTCGAATAATTTACACTATTATAATCAAATAGTTTGCATTAGTAGTTTGAATAGTTTACATTATTATGATCAAATGGTTTGTACTAATAGTTCGAATGGCTAATATTATTATGGTCAAATAGTTTATACT